>CM060390.1:150153292-150427462 GCA_030545235.1 Helianthus tuberosus | reverse complement strand
CTACCTTGACCATCCCAAAAGCCACTTAGTAAAAACATACAAAATTAACTAACGCCTAAGATAACCACCACCTGTAGTGATTAGCGCTCAAAGTTATTTTAGTGTAAGCACCCTAAACCGATCAGGCCAACCCAAAATTGGTTATGATATGATTATACTTTTCTAAATCCAGACTCCATCATAACAATTATAATAAACATGCTCACATTTCATCCTAGTCATAATTGTTTCCTCTTAATCATACATACAAATAAAAATTTATGACTTGATACATTCTTGGTTATAAACAACCCTTTAGTATACTTGATAGTTGATACCTAACTCAATCCGTAACAAGGAAACTATTCATATAAATGCCACATGAATACAACCAACTCTTATTTGATACATTATGCTTAGCTGTATTCTTTTAGGTGTGTTAGTGTGGCCCATGGTCTATTTACGCAAGATTGCAAATTGTTAGCTAGGGTCTAAAGTTGACATTAACAACATCATGTTGATAGGGCCATATTGATTATTAAGACACTTCAAGGTCACAACGACAAAGCTCGTTGACCTGACCTTATTCGTGCAGTACTAGTTATATAAAAAACATGTGTGGATGATGAATATTGGTTCTGAAAACCTGAACAAAATCGTATGATGATCAAGTGATGCAATCTCATTCACTCACGATAATCTACTAGCTAGAATATATATGGTTAGAATTATGTTATCACCATTGACTTGTGGACCAGATGACCAGATGTACATAACTCGTTTTTACTAGTCATTCCATTGATGCTTAAATATCTCCAAATGCTTTCTTATTCTATCAAATTAATTTGAAGTTTCTTAAAAACCTTCCAACATATAACTTGATTTGTTAACTAGTTAAAAGGTTTAATTATTAGGGGGCCGATGTGGTACAAATAATATGCACTATGCAAAGTGTACGTGAAAAAAGGGACGTAATAGTATTTTCGTAATTTTGATGATTACATTATACATCAAATAATTACTCTACAACCAAGATTAACTAAAGTAATAATAATTACGCTATAATTATTACATTATAACATGAATCGGATAACTAATGTGATGTTAGCTTACTTGGTAGAGGCTCTAGCCTCTTAGGGGGCGGTTTTGGGTTCACTCGCAAGCATGGTGTACGTAGATTAGTCGTACGTCTGGTGATAATTAACATTTAAACTAGAGGTGCACAAATCGGGTTAGGGTTTCAACTTGAACCGGGTTCAAACCAGGTTGGGGTTAGGTTAGGATGAAAATATTCAAACCGGGTTGGCACTCAAACTAGATTGGGTTCTAACTGGGTTAGGATACAAGAGAACTGAACCCTATGAAACCAATTCGAGTTGGGTTCTCAAAGTGGGTTCAACCCTATTAATATAAAATTCTTAAAAACAACTAATATACATAAATAACTTAAAAATTTATACTTTATTTTTTTTATAAGTAAACTAAAACATAATTTCATGAGAAAAAATAACACATTACGACACGAAATGCAATTTTTAAATTTTTTACATTTTTTGTCAGTCTTTGATAGGTTCGGTAAAGGAATAACCCATATTGACAGATGAATGTCCGTTTTCGATTCCGTAGCGTTTTAGGAGCGTTTATTTATTATTATTATTATTATTATTATTATTTTGCCTTTTTTAGTGTTGTGATTTAACCAACACCTTTTATACATATGTATGCTAACATTTTGGATGAAAAAAATCCAAAAAATCGACATGAAATGTACTATAATGGTATCACAAAGCCGTTAAATAGCCATTGGGTAATAGCTAGTACCATGTATATAGACGGGTTCTTTATATCGGGTTCAAACCTGGTTGAGTGATCGGGTTGTCAACTGTCGGGTTGAAACCGGTTTGACTGTGAAATACCCAAACCGAGTCCTACGCTACACGTTGAAACAGATCCAAACCGAGTTGACTATAGATCAGGTTCAAACCGGGTTCAGGTAGGATAGGGTTGTCAGGTTCAGTTTCTAACCCGGTTGAGAGTTGCACCTCTAATTAAGACGGAGTGGAAGACCCCGTGGACGAATGCCCATGATAATGAATGTGAGACGAAAAGACGTCCGTCAATAAAGATGGGGCCATTTGTAGGACATGCCGTTGCAAATAAATACCCTCATGCCTTTTTTGAGCTAAAAGGAAGGTACCAACAAAATATACCTTTGCAACGGGTTGAAGCTTAACAGATCAAATGGTTATGATGGGTTCTAGTCACAGCGGTAGTAATTATAAAGATTTGTGAGCTTGTAAAAAGTTGGGTTATGCGTTAAAATATTTTCTAAGAAAATAAACATAAATGTAATATGATTAGTTTTTTTTTTTTAATGACGAACACAAATCTCTACTCCTAAGATTGTCTACTTTATGACACGTGCCACCTTAAATAGGGATGAACACCTGTTACTACTATTACCAAAACGTCAGGCAATTGATATGATCTATCAAGAAAGAGATCAATGAATCTAAAACTAACCTTCTTCAATGAAGACAGAAAGCCCTAAATCAGTAGCCTTTAATGGAGCCTCTTCATCTTGACTAACCATCAAGAAATTCTCAGGCTTCAAATCTCTATGCATAACCCCCATGAAATGACAAGCATGCACCACATTCACAATCTGCCTCCCGATCTTTGCTGCCTCTTTCTCAGAATAACTCCCTCTTTTAGTTATCCTATCAAAAAGCTCACCACCACTACACAACTCCATCACCAAATGCACACTAATTTCATCCTCATATGCCCCTTTAAACTCCACAATATTCGGCTGTCCGGTCAAATGTTGCATTAACATAATCTCCCTCCTTACATCTTCCATTTCCTTCGTCGTCACAAGCTTCCTTTTCGATATCGATTTGCATGCATACTTCAATCCTGTGGCCTTTTCAGTGCAAAGATATGTGATACCAAACTGCCCTCTTCCTAGTTCTTTCCCAATATGGTAAGTCGCCTTTAGGTCAACATACCCCTTTCCTAAAATAGATCCATCTGCATGGGGTTTCATGGGTTTTTGTGGATCAAACTTGCTTGAAAAAGGATGGTATGTTCTTTGATCATCAGGGAGATTATGAGTATGTGATGGGAATGATATCGGGATTTCGTTGCTTCGAGGTTTTAGTAAAGACCAACATATGCCCATTTGAGATTGAGGTGAAATGTGTTTGTGTTAGATCAGGGTTTTTTTCTGAAGATTTTGAAGTGGATTGGGTTGATGACTATTGAAGGTACCTTGCTTTTGGTAGTTTTTTTTTTGTTCTTTTTGATTGTACACGTCTTTGTAATTGGTTTTTATATTTGAAGTTGCTTTCCGATGTGATTAGCCTGCCTAGCTTCTTTCATATCTATATACGGAGACCGTATGGTGTACGCCAAGGCTGTGTGTTGGAATAATTCTGAATATGTTTTAATTATTATCCGGGTAAGTTAATTGGGTATTTTCAAATGGGTCACTCAGTTGGGTATTTTAAATGGGCCAGTTAATTAGGTCAACCGACCCAGTCTAGGTCAGCTCTGTTTTCGCAGCAAATAAGGAGGAGCTCTCAACGGGTGTGAAGAGCAGGTCTCTCCAACGTCTATTTCCCTTCCAGATCGGCGATTTCAGTTTGATTTCATAGCTATAAATTGCAGCTTATTGTTCAATTGTTTTTATCACTTTTCCACTTTCAATTTGTCGAAGGGCATGTTTGGCTAAGCTTATTAGAGTTAAAAAGGACTTTTGGGAAAAGGACTTTTGGGAAAATGACTTTTTGAAAAGGAGTTTTTAAAAAAAGTGTTTGGATTAGCTTATTGATGTAAAATGACTAAAATGGGTATTCTTTTAGATATAAGGGGCCATGCCCATAGCCGAACTAGAGAAACTTCCACCTTTATTGATTTAGGACCAAAAAGATTGATCTCATGCAGAGTTGTTTATATAGAAGTCAGATTATAGTTTATGCACTTGTTCTCAACTTTGCACAACCAACTAAAAAATCAGGCCGAATAACTAAAAAAAGGTGATAAAAACCGACAGACTACCTTTGTAGGGCTCAAGAATATGCAACAGCCCTAGCTAATATCGGAGAACCAGTAAAAGACAAGGATCTCGTTATGTTAACTCTTGTAGGGCTTCGAGAAGAACATAATGGTCTTAAGGGTAACCTATTGGCTCTGTCACCCCGGTCTCTTTCAACGATATTCATGCCCTTCTTTGTGACCATGGTTACCTCATTACCACCACCCTCAACACCAATACGAAGGCTTTCTTTGCTGCACCACGATAGTTCTCAGCTCCTGCACAACAGTTCTCGGCTCCCACACAACATTTATCTTAATCAACTACAACAGCAACATCAGAACATTCCGCTAATGGCCTCTTAATTCGGTCCACAGCTAAATCCAAGACCCCAATCTTATTATGGATCTCGGTCTTTCAACAACAATCACACTGGTCGGAACTCCCGTGGCTATTCACGTTGTGTTCTCGTGGTGCTTTCAATCCACGTTCGAGAGATAATGGTGGTACACGTCAATTCTCATAGGCCTCCAATCAAAACGTGGTCTATGGTCATTGCAACCGATGTGAAATTGGTCACCTACCCTCACAGTGCCCAAACCAGCAGAATCAATCTCGCCATGCACCACAAGCCAATTTTGCTGCTTATTCAGATGTTGGTTCTTCTCATGGCACTGTTTGGAAGCCTGATACTAGTGCCTCTCATCATGCCACTCCAGATCTATCTAGCTTGGACAACTCTAAGGCATACTATGGTAAAGATTCATTACTTGTTGGTAACAGTACTTCAATACCCATATTTCATATTGGTTCTTCCAACATTAACAAAACCTTTAAACTTTCTAACATTCTTCATGTTCCTGAACTAAAACAAAATCTTTTATCTGTTAAAAATTTTTGTCTTGATAATGATGTCTTCTTTAAATTTCACTATTCTTATTTTGTTGTGAAGGACGAGTCTACCCGAACTACCCTTATTACGGGCCCTAGTGAGCAGGCTTATACTCCATCCGCCTTCCACAATTCAAGTCTCTACCAAAGGTTGCCTTCACTGCTCTCAAAGCTTCTTCGAATATTTGGCATCAACGTTTAGGACATCCTCATGCTCAAGTTTTTCGTTAAGTTGTTTCCCATTGTTTTTTACGTGTTTTAGACAAATTAAATAATGAATTATGTTCTTCTTGTCGAATGGGAAAATCTTCCAAATTATCTTTATCTGATTCTACTTTTCGTAGCAATAATATTTTAGATCTTGTTTATTGTGATGTTTGGGATCCTTCTCCCTCACCGTCTCTTGATGATCACCGTTATTTCTTGTTATGTGTTGATCATTGTACTCGTTATATGTTGATTTATCATTTAACATAAAAACCTGATGTTTATATCACCATCACAAACTTCATCACCATGCCTGAACGCCAATTTAATACCAAATTAAAACGCATCCAATCTGATTGGGGCGGGGAATTTCGACCTCTTACCAACCTGTGTCACAACCTTGGCATCATTCATCGACGTTCTTGTCCACACACAAGCGAACAGAATGGCATTGTTGAACGTCGTCACCGTCATGTTGTGGAAACTGGACTGTCTCTCTTGGCTCATTCCAGTCTTCCTCAACGTTTCTGGCATTTTGCCTTTGAAACAGACATATACTTAATCAACCGGCCACCCTCTCGCGTCTCCTCCAACAAATCTCACTTTGTCTTTAAACGTAGACCTGATTACTCGTTTCTAAGAGTCCTTGGCTCTCAATGCTTTCCTTATCTTCACCCGTATAACCGTCATAAAATTGAATTTGGTTCCACTCCTTGTGTCTTCCTAGGCTATACCCTTTCTCACCATGGTTATCGGTGCTTTGATCCTTCCACTGAACGCATCTATATAGTTCGACATGTTCGCTTCAATGAACAAGTTTTCCCCCCCATCAACCGTCACCTACTCCACCACCACAACCTGCTTCCCCATATATCTCCATTTTTCCCAATTCTCCACCTGGCTTCCCACCAAAACCCACCCAACCTTCACAACCACCACCGGCTTCATCTCCAACACCTCCTCCCTCACCAAATTCGCCACCACCTCCACCTTCTACCCAATCACAGCAGGCCCCATGCACCAGGCCGTCTAACCTTTGTCCCAATCCAAAACAAACCGACCGTTACAATCCTGCTGCCTATACAGCCACCACATCTTCTTCTTCACCTATTGAACCGACCAGTTTTATCGTTGCTAACAAGTATGCTGAATGGCGCTAGGCTAGGTCTGATGAGTTGGACGCGCTTCATAGAAATGGCACGTGGACACTTGTGCCCCCTGTATCTAATGCTAATATTGTTGATTGTAAATGGGTTTACAGGTTGAAACAGATGAACATGGTAAGATCAACAGGTACAAAGCCCGGCTTGTTGCCAAGGGTTTTCACTAACAACATGGTGTGGATTATCACTAACAACAAGGGTTTTCACTAAACAGAAAACTGTTTCTCGCTCTTCAACATAATTTGAGTACAAAGCCATTGCGGATACAGTTGCAGAATTAATTTGGCTAAAGTCTCTTCTTCGAGAACTTGGTTTGGATAGTGAAGCACCAACACTTTGGTGTGATAACCTTGGAGCAACTTATCTCACAGCCAATCCGGTTTTTCGTGTCAGAACAAAACATGTTTTAATTGACTATCATTTTGTTCGTGAACATGTTACTCAGGAAAAGCTCAGTGTCAAGTTTATCTCCATAGAAGATCAAATAGCCGATGTCTTTACAAAGCCATTATCTTCTCAGAAATTTGAGTTCCTCAGATCCAAGTTGTAGATTGCTAACCAACTTGCGGGGGAATATTAGACTATGTCGGCTAATGGTTTACTTACTTTATTAATATTCCTAATTGTCTAGGGTATCAAGATGTAATTAGTATCTTTATATATTTGGTTTTCTTCATCATTGAATATACAAAACCTTTTTACATCATGATTCATTTTATATATTTGGTTTTCTTCATCATTGAATATACAAAACCCTTTTACATCATGATTCATGCCAAGCCTATAATTACAGTTTTGTTGGACGTGTCATAAACGTTGAACGTAACAGTCGACTTTTACTAGTTCTACCTTGACCATCCCAAAAGCCAACTTAGTAAAAACATACAAAATTAACTAACGCCTAAGATAACCACCACCTGTAGTGATTAGCGCTCAAAGTTATTTTAGTGTAAGCACCCTAAACCGATCAGGCCAACCCCAAAATTGGTTATGATATGATTATACTTTTCTAAATCCAGACTCCATCATAACAATTATAATAAACATACTCACATTTCATCCTAGTCATAATTGTTTCCTCTTAATCATACATACAAATAAAAATTTATGACTTGATACATTCTTGGTTATAAACAACCCTTTAGTATACTTGATAGTTGATACCTAACTCAATCCGTAACAAGGAAACTATTCATATAAATGCCACATGAATACAACCAACTCTTATTTGATACATTATGCTTAGCTGTATTCTTTTAGGTGTGTTAGTGTGGCCCATGGTCTATTTACGCAAGATTGCAAATTGTTAGCTAGGGTCTAAAGTTGACATTAACAACATCATGTTGATAGGGCCATATTGATTATTAAGACACTTTCAAGGTCACAACGACAAAGCTCGTTGACCTGACCTTATTCGTGCAGTACCTAGTTATATAAAAAACATGTGTGGATGATGAATATTGGTTCTGAAAACCTGAACAAAATCGTATGATGATCAAGTGATGCAATCTCATTCACTCACGATAATCTACTAGCTAGAAATATATATGGTTAGAATTATGTTATCACCATTGACTTGTGGACCAGATGACCAGATGTACATAACTCGTTTTTACTAGTCATTCCATTGATGCTTAAATATCTCCAAATGCTTTCTTATTCTATCAAATTAATTTGAAGTTTCTTAAAAACCTTCCAACATATAACTTGATTTGTTAACTAGTTAAAAGGTTTAATTATTAGGGGGCCGATGTGGTACAAATAATATGCACTATGCAAAGTGTACGTGAAAAAAGGGACGTAATAGTATTTTCGTAATTTTGATGATTACATTATACATCAAATAATTACTCTACAACCAAGATTAACTAAAGTAATAATAATTACGCTATAATTATTACATTATAACATGAATCGGATAACTAATGTGATGTTAGCTTACTTGGTAGAGGCTCTAGCCTCTTAGGGGGCGGTTTTGGGTTCACTCGCAAGCATGGTGTACGTAGATTAGTCGTACGTCTGGTGATAATTAACATTTAAACTAGAGGTGCACAAATCGGGTTAGGGTTTCAACTTGAACCGGGTTCAAACCAGGTTGGGGTTAGGTTAGGATGAAAATATTCAAACCGGGTTGGCACTCAAACTAGATTGGGTTCTAACTGGGTTAGGATACAAGAGAACTGAACCCTATGAAACCAATTCGAGTTGGGTTCTCAAAGTGGGTTCAACCCTATTAATATAAAATTCTTAAAAACAACTAATATACATAAATAACTTAAAAATTTATACTTTATTTTTTTTATAAGTAAACTAAAACATAATTTCATGAGAAAAAATAACACATTACGACACGAAATGCAATTTTTAAATTTTTTACATTTTTTGTCAGTCTTTGATAGGTTCGGTAAAGGAATAACCCATATTGACAGATGAATGTCCGTTTTCGATTCCGTAGCGTTTTAGGAGCGTTTATTTATTATTATTATTATTATTATTATTATTATTATTATTATTTTGCCTTTTTTAGTGTTGTGATTTAACCAACACCTTTTATACATATGTATGCTAACATTTTGGATGAAAAAAATCCAAAAAATCGACATGAAATGTACTATAATGGTATCACAAAGCCGTTAAATAGCCATTGGGTAATAGCTAGTACCATGTATATAGACGGGTTCTTTATATCGGGTTCAAACCTGGTTGAGTGATCGGGTTGTCAACTGTCGGGTTGAAACCGGTTTGACTGTGAAATACCCAAACCGAGTCCTACGCTACACGTTGAAACAGATCCAAACCGAGTTGACTATAGATCAGGTTCAAACCGGGTTCAGGTAGGATAGGGTTGTCAGGTTCAGTTTCTAACCCGGTTGAGAGTTGCACCTCTAATTAAGACGGAGTGGAAGACCCCGTGGACGAATGCCCATGATAATGAATGTGAGACGAAAAGACGTCCGTCAATAAAGATGGGGCCATTTGTAGGACATGCCGTTGCAAATAAATACCCTCATGCCTTTTTTGAGCTAAAAGGAAGGTACCAACAAAATATACCTTTGCAACGGGTTGAAGCTTAACAGATCAAATGGTTATGATGGGTTCTAGTCACAGCGGTAGTAATTATAAAGATTTGTGAGCTTGTAAAAAGTTGGGTTATGCGTTAAAATATTTTCTAAGAAAATAAACATAAATGTAATATGATTAGTTTTTTTTTTTTAATGACGAACACAAATCTCTACTCCTAAGATTGTCTACTTTATGACACGTGCCACCTTAAATAGGGATGAACACCTGTTACTACTATTACCAAAACGTCAGGCAATTGATATGATCTATCAAGAAAGAGATCAATGAATCTAAAACTAACCTTCTTCAATGAAGACAGAAAGCCCTAAATCAGTAGCCTTTAATGGAGCCTCTTCATCTTGACTAACCATCAAGAAATTCTCAGGCTTCAAATCTCTATGCATAACCCCCATGAAATGACAAGCATGCACCACATTCACAATCTGCCTCCCGATCTTTGCTGCCTCTTTCTCAGAATAACTCCCTCTTTTAGTTATCCTATCAAAAAGCTCACCACCACTACACAACTCCATCACCAAATGCACACTAATTTCATCCTCATATGCCCCTTTAAACTCCACAATATTCGGCTGTCCGGTCAAATGTTGCATTAACATAATCTCCCTCCTTACATCTTCCATTTCCTTCGTCGTCACAAGCTTCCTTTTCGATATCGATTTGCATGCATACTTCAATCCTGTGGCCTTTTCAGTGCAAAGATATGTGATACCAAACTGCCCTCTTCCTAGTTCTTTCCCAATATGGTAAGTCGCCTTTAGGTCAACATACCCCTTTCCTAAAATAGATCCATCTGCATGGGGTTTCATGGGTTTTTGTGGATCAAACTTGCTTGAAAAAGGATGGTATGTTCTTTGATCATCAGGGAGATTATGAGTATGTGATGGGAATGATATCGGGATTTCGTTGCTTCGAGGTTTTAGTAAAGACCAACATATGCCCATTTGAGATTGAGGTGAAATGTGTTTGTGTTAGATCAGGGTTTTTTTCTGAAGATTTTGAAGTGGATTGGGTTGATGACTATTGAAGGTACCTTGCTTTTGGTAGTTTTTTTTTTGTTCTTTTTGATTGTACACGTCTTTGTAATTGGTTTTTATATTTGAAGTTGCTTTCCGATGTGATTAGCCTGCCTAGCTTCTTTCATATCTATATACGGAGACCGTATGGTGTACGCCAAGGCTGTGTGTTGGAATAATTCTGAATATGTTTTAATTATTATCCGGGTAAGTTAATTGGGTATTTTCAAATGGGTCACTCAGTTGGGTATTTTAAATGGGCCAGTTAATTAGGTCAACCGACCCAGTCTAGGTCAGCTCTGTTTTCGCAGCAAATAAGGAGGAGCTCTCAACGGGTGTGAAGAGCAGGTCTCTCCAACGTCTATTTCCCTTCCAGATCGGCGATTTCAGTTTGATTTCATAGCTATAAATTGCAGCTTATTGTTCAATTGTTTTTATCACTTTTCCACTTTCAATTTGTCGAAGGGCATGTTTGGCTAAGCTTATTAGAGTTAAAAAGGACTTTTGGGAAAAGGACTTTTGGGAAAATGACTTTTTGAAAAGGAGTTTTTAAAAAAAGTGTTTGGATTAGCTTATTGATGTAAAATGACTAAAATGGGTATTCTTTTAGATATAAGGGGCCATGCCCATAGCCGAACTAGAGAAACTTCCACCTTTATTGATTTAGGACCAAAAAGATTGATCTCATGCAGAGTTGTTTATATAGAAGTCAGATTATAGTTTATGCACTTGTTCTCAACTTTGCACAACCAACTAAAAAATCAGGCCGAATAACTAAAAAAAGGTGATAAAAACCGACAGACTACCTTTGTAGGGCTCAAGAATATGCAACAGCCCTAGCTAATATCGGAGAACCAGTAAAAGACAAGGATCTCGTTATGTTAACTCTTGTAGGGCTTCGAGAAGAACATAATGGTCTTAAGGGTAACCTATTGGCTCTGTCACCCCGGTCTCTTTCAACGATATTCATGCCCTTCTTTGTGACCATGGTTACCTCATTACCACCACCCTCAACACCAATACGAAGGCTTTCTTTGCTGCACCACGATAGTTCTCAGCTCCTGCACAACAGTTCTCGGCTCCCACACAACATTTATCTTAATCAACTACAACAGCAACATCAGAACATTCCGCTAATGGCCTCTTAATTCGGTCCACAGCTAAATCCAAGACCCCAATCTTATTATGGATCTCGGTCTTTCAACAACAATCACACTGGTCGGAACTCCCGTGGCTATTCACGTTGTGTTCTCGTGGTGCTTTCAATCCACGTTCGAGAGATAATGGTGGTACACGTCAATTCTCATAGGCCTCCAATCAAAACGTGGTCTATGGTCATTGCAACCGATGTGAAATTGGTCACCTACCCTCACAGTGCCCAAACCAGCAGAATCAATCTCGCCATGCACCACAAGCCAATTTTGCTGCTTATTCAGATGTTGGTTCTTCTCATGGCACTGTTTGGAAGCCTGATACTAGTGCCTCTCATCATGCCACTCCAGATCTATCTAGCTTGGACAACTCTAAGGCATACTATGGTAAAGATTCATTACTTGTTGGTAACAGTACTTCAATACCCATATTTCATATTGGTTCTTCCAACATTAACAAAACCTTTAAACTTTCTAACATTCTTCATGTTCCTGAACTAAAACAAAATCTTTTATCTGTTAAAAATTTTTGTCTTGATAATGATGTCTTCTTTAAATTTCACTATTCTTATTTTGTTGTGAAGGACGAGTCTACCCGAACTACCCTTATTACGGGCCCTAGTGAGCAGGCTTATACTCCATCCGCCTTCCACAATTCAAGTCTCTACCAAAGGTTGCCTTCACTGCTCTCAAAGCTTCTTCGAATATTTGGCATCAACGTTTAGGACATCCTCATGCTCAAGTTTTTCGTTAAGTTGTTTCCCATTGTTTTTTACGTGTTTTAGACAAATTAAATAATGAATTATGTTCTTCTTGTCGAATGGGAAAATCTTCCAAATTATCTTTATCTGATTCTACTTTTCGTAGCAATAATATTTTAGATCTTGTTTATTGTGATGTTTGGGATCCTTCTCCCTCACCGTCTCTTGATGATCACCGTTATTTCTTGTTATGTGTTGATCATTGTACTCGTTATATGTTGATTTATCATTTAACATAAAAACCTGATGTTTATATCACCATCACAAACTTCATCACCATGCCTGAACGCCAATTTAATACCAAATTAAAACGCATCCAATCTGATTGGGGCGGGGAATTTCGACCTCTTACCAACCTGTGTCACAACCTTGGCATCATTCATCGACGTTCTTGTCCACACACAAGCGAACAGAATGGCATTGTTGAACGTCGTCACCGTCATGTTGTGGAAACTGGACTGTCTCTCTTGGCTCATTCCAGTCTTCCTCAACGTTTCTGGCATTTTGCCTTTGAAACAGACATATACTTAATCAACCGGCCACCCTCTCGCGTCTCCTCCAACAAATCTCACTTTGTCTTTAAACGTAGACCTGATTACTCGTTTCTAAGAGTCCTTGGCTCTCAATGCTTTCCTTATCTTCACCCGTATAACCGTCATAAAATTGAATTTGGTTCCACTCCTTGTGTCTTCCTAGGCTATACCCTTTCTCACCATGGTTATCGGTGCTTTGATCCTTCCACTGAACGCATCTATATAGTTCGACATGTTCGCTTCAATGAACAAGTTTTCCCCCCCATCAACCGTCACCTACTCCACCACCACAACCTGCTTCCCCATATATCTCCATTTTTCCCAATTCTCCACCTGGCTTCCCACCAAAACCCACCCAACCTTCACAACCACCACCGGCTTCATCTCCAACACCTCCTCCCTCACCAAATTCGCCACCACCTCCACCTTCTACCCAATCACAGCAGGCCCCATGCACCAGGCCGTCTAACCTTTGTCCCAATCCAAAACAAACCGACCGTTACAATCCTGCTGCCTATACAGCCACCACATCTTCTTCTTCACCTATTGAACCGACCAGTTTTATCGTTGCTAACAAGTATGCTGAATGGCGCTAGGCTAGGTCTGATGAGTTGGACGCGCTTCATAGAAATGGCACGTGGACACTTGTGCCCCCTGTATCTAATGCTAATATTGTTGATTGTAAATGGGTTTACAGGTTGAAACAGATGAACATGGTAAGATCAACAGGTACAAAGCCCGGCTTGTTGCCAAGGGTTTTCACTAACAACATGGTGTGGATTATCACTAACAACAAGGGTTTTCACTAAACAGAAAACTGTTTCTCGCTCTTCAACATAATTTGAGTACAAAGCCATTGCGGATACAGTTGCAGAATTAATTTGGCTAAAGTCTCTTCTTCGAGAACTTGGTTTGGATAGTGAAGCACCAACACTTTGGTGTGATAACCTTGGAGCAACTTATCTCACAGCCAATCCGGTTTTTCGTGTCAGAACAAAACATGTTTTAATTGACTATCATTTTGTTCGTGAACATGTTACTCAGGAAAAGCTCAGTGTCAAGTTTATCTCCATAGAAGATCAAATAGCCGATGTCTTTACAAAGCCATTATCTTCTCAGAAATTTGAGTTCCTCAGATCCAAGTTGTAGATTGCTAACCAACTTGCGGGGGAATATTAGACTATGTCGGCTAATGGTTTACTTACTTTATTAATATTCCTAATTGTCTAGGGTATCAAGATGTAATTAGTATCTTTATATATTTGGTTTTCTTCATCATTGAATATACAAAACCTTTTTACATCATGATTCATTTTATATATTTGGTTTTCTTCATCATTGAATATACAAAACCCTTTTACATCATGATTCATGCCAAGCCTATAATTACAGTTTTGTTGGACGTGTCATAAACGTTGAACGTAACAGTCGACTTTTACTAGTTCTACCTTGACCATCCCAAAAGCCAACTTAGTAAAAACATACAAAATTAACTAACGCCTAAGATAACCACCACCTGTAGTGATTAGCGCTCAAAGTTATTTTAGTGTAAGCACCCTAAACCGATCAGGCCAACCCCAAAATTGGTTATGATATGATTATACTTTTCTAAATCCAGACTCCATCATAACAATTATAATAAACATACTCACATTTCATCCTAGTCATAATTGTTTCCTCTTAATCATACATACAAATAAAAATTTATGACTTGATACATTCTTGGTTATAAACAACCCTTTAGTATACTTGATAGTTGATACCTAACTCAATCCGTAACAAGGAAACTATTCATATAAATGCCACATGAATACAACCAACTCTTATTTGATACATTATGCTTAGCTGTATTCTTTTAGGTGTGTTAGTGTGGCCCATGGTCTATTTACGCAAGATTGCAAATTGTTAGCTAGGGTCTAAAGTTGACATTAACAACATCATGTTGATAGGGCCATATTGATTATTAAGACACTTTCAAGGTCACAACGACAAAGCTCGTTGACCTGACCTTATTCGTGCAGTACCTAGTTATATAAAAAACATGTGTGGATGATGAATATTGGTTCTGAAAACCTGAACAAAATCGTATGATGATCAAGTGATGCAATCTCATTCACTCACGATAATCTACTAGCTAGAAATATATATGGTTAGAATTATGTTATCACCATTGACTTGTGGACCAGATGACCAGATGTACATAACTCGTTTTTACTAGTCATTCCATTGATGCTTAAATATCTCCAAATGCTTTCTTATTCTATCAAATTAATTTGAAGTTTCTTAAAAACCTTCCAACATATAACTTGATTTGTTAACTAGTTAAAAGGTTTAATTATTAGGGGGCCGATGTGGTACAAATAATATGCACTATGCAAAGTGTACGTGAAAAAAGGGACGTAATAGTATTTTCGTAATTTTGATGATTACATTATACATCAAATAATTACTCTACAACCAAGATTAACTAAAGTAATAATAATTACGCTATAATTATTACATTATAACATGAATCGGATAACTAATGTGATGTTAGCTTACTTGGTAGAGGCTCTAGCCTCTTAGGGGGCGGTTTTGGGTTCACTCGCAAGCATGGTGTACGTAGATTAGTCGTACGTCTGGTGATAATTAACATTTAAACTAGAGGTGCACAAATCGGGTTAGGGTTTCAACTTGAACCGGGTTCAAACCAGGTTGGGGTTAGGTTAGGATGAAAATATTCAAACCGGGTTGGCACTCAAACTAGATTGGGTTCTAACTGGGTTAGGATACAAGAGAACTGAACCCTATGAAACCAATTCGAGTTGGGTTCTCAAAGTGGGTTCAACCCTATTAATATAAAATTCTTAAAAACAACTAATATACATAAATAACTTAAAAATTTATACTTTATTTTTTTTATAAGTAAACTAAAACATAATTTCATGAGAAAAAATAACACATTACGACACGAAATGCAATTTTTAAATTTTTTACATTTTTTGTCAGTCTTTGATAGGTTCGGTAAAGGAATAACCCATATTGACAGATGAATGTCCGTTTTCGATTCCGTAGCGTTTTAGGAGCGTTTATTTATTATTATTATTATTATTATTATTATTATTATTATTATTATTTTGCCTTTTTTAGTGTTGTGATTTAACCAACACCTTTTATACATATGTATGCTAACATTTTGGATGAAAAAAATCCAAAAAATCGACATGAAATGTACTATAATGGTATCACAAAGCCGTTAAATAGCCATTGGGTAATAGCTAGTACCATGTATATAGACGGGTTCTTTATATCGGGTTCAAACCTGGTTGAGTGATCGGGTTGTCAACTGTCGGGTTGAAACCGGTTTGACTGTGAAATACCCAAACCGAGTCCTACGCTACACGTTGAAACAGATCCAAACCGAGTTGACTATAGATCAGGTTCAAACCGGGTTCAGGTAGGATAGGGTTGTCAGGTTCAGTTTCTAACCCGGTTGAGAGTTGCACCTCTAATTAAGACGGAGTGGAAGACCCCGTGGACGAATGCCCATGATAATGAATGTGAGACGAAAAGACGTCCGTCAATAAAGATGGGGCCATTTGTAGGACATGCCGTTGCAAATAAATACCCTCATGCCTTTTTTGAGCTAAAAGGAAGGTACCAACAAAATATACCTTTGCAACGGGTTGAAGCTTAACAGATCAAATGGTTATGATGGGTTCTAGTCACAGCGGTAGTAATTATAAAGATTTGTGAGCTTGTAAAAAGTTGGGTTATGCGTTAAAATATTTTCTAAGAAAATAAACATAAATGTAATATGATTAGTTTTTTTTTTTTAATGACGAACACAAATCTCTACTCCTAAGATTGTCTACTTTATGACACGTGCCACCTTAAATAGGGATGAACACCTGTTACTACTATTACCAAAACGTCAGGCAATTGATATGATCTATCAAGAAAGAGATCAATGAATCTAAAACTAACCTTCTTCAATGAAGACAGAAAGCCCTAAATCAGTAGCCTTTAATGGAGCCTCTTCATCTTGACTAACCATCAAGAAATTCTCAGGCTTCAAATCTCTATGCATAACCCCCATGAAATGACAAGCATGCACCACATTCACAATCTGCCTCCCGATCTTTGCTGCCTCTTTCTCAGAATAACTCCCTCTTTTAGTTATCCTATCAAAAAGCTCACCACCACTACACAACTCCATCACCAAATGCACACTAATTTCATCCTCATATGCCCCTTTAAACTCCACAATATTCGGCTGTCCGGTCAAATGTTGCATTAACATAATCTCCCTCCTTACATCTTCCATTTCCTTCGTCGTCACAAGCTTCCTTTTCGATATCGATTTGCATGCATACTTCAATCCTGTGGCCTTTTCAGTGCAAAGATATGTGATACCAAACTGCCCTCTTCCTAATTCTTTCCCAATATGGTAAGTTGCCTTTAGGTCAACATACCCCTTTCCTAAAATAGATCCATCTGCATGGGGTTTTTGTGGATCAAACTTGCTTGAAAAAGGATGGTATGTTCTTTGATCATCAGGGAGATTATGAGTATGAGATGGGGATGATATCGGGATTTCGTTGCTTCGAGGTTTTAGTAAAGACCAACATATGCCCATTTGAGATTGAGGCGAAATGTGAAATGGGTTTGTGTTAGATCAGGGTTTTTTTCTGAAGATTTTGAATTGGATTGGGTTGATGACTATTGAAGGTACCTTGCTTTTGGTAGTTTTTTTTTGTTGTTCTTTTTGATTGTACACGTCTTTGTAATTGGTTTTTATATTTGAAGTTGCTTTCCGATGTGATTAGCCTGCCTAGCTTCTTTCATATCTATATACGGAGACCGTATGGTGTACGCCAAGGCCTGTGTGACGTAAAAGGTGTTTTTGTTTGTGCATTTCGATACAACTAAATATCTTGATTTCAGCAACTACATTGCTTGTTCAGACGATTGGATTACTTCAATTAACACTATGGGGTATGGGGCGGGGATTGGGGCGTGGGTTGGCTGAAAACGCCCAAGCCACCATCCCGGGTGGGCTTGGGTTTGGGCGTGGCCCAACACTACAAGAAAAATAGGTTTTAGCGACTACACCTTTAGCGACGAAATTTTTCGTCGCCACAGGCCAGCTACTGCGACTAAATTTAGTTTCTACAAGTGTTTCAAAAACTTTTGTTTTTCATATCCTATCCCGACTAAATTTAGTTACTATAGGTTTTTAGCGGGATGGAGGGAACTATGGCGCTCCTGGAAAAATTGTAAAAATTTTATGAAAACTAATAGCGACTAAATGTCGTTTGGATAGAGAAAAAAAAATTATTTTCTTTTTTTAATCCTATATCGTTTGGATAGCGACTAAAAAATTTAATCCTAACGATCCTATGTGGCCGGCTCCTATTCGCTTGTTGGCTAGGTCATAGCGGGGGGCATTTAAATTTCAAATTCTAACCGTTTGGCCAAGCCAAGCGGTTCACCCACCCAACAGTCAACATCGCTATATATATCCCCAACCCCACCGGCTACCCCAACCCAAACACACTTGTTGGCTGTCCACCGCTACCCCAACCCAAACAAACTTGAACGAACCCGCTACCCACACACACTTGATCGATGACCTCTTGGACACACGAGAAAGAGCTAGCTCTTGTCACGAGCGTCGATGAGACACACTTGATCGATGGCCGCCAACCCGATGAGACACGCTATTGGCCGGAAGCTTTTGCTAGCTACCGGCATAACGTGGGAAACGACCGGCACAATTTAAACGCGTGCCAAAACAAATGGTGCGAGCTACGACCGAAGCTCGATCGTTTCAAAACCTACTACGACAGCCTCCCGGCAGGTGAGATAAGCCACGAAGACCGGGTGGCAGTGGCGAACATCGAGTTCCGGGGTAAGGAGCGCAAGCCGTTCGACAAGCTTGCCATTTTCGAAATCTATCTAACGCTCTAGGTTTTTTTTTTTTTTTTTTTGTAATCCTTTTTAGGTTTTTTTTTTTATTTTGTAATTTCTTTTAGGTTTTTTTATTTTTTTTATTTTTGTAATCCACGTGTCAACTCATGCCCTAAATCCCCGCCCCACCATACCCCACGGTCTAATTAAAAACATGAAACTTTTCGGTTAAAACTTAACTGTTAAGGTATAGTCTAGTGGATTTACCGGGTTTAAATGTCGGATGATGCTTTCAAACAGATCGGAATCTAACGGTCAAACCTTAAAATGTTATATTTAGGAAGGATATTTGGGTATTTGACTAGTTTTAATAAAACACTTTTTGGTCAAAATGAAACATCTTTTTAAGTAGTGATTTGCTTGACGTTACTAAAAGTCAAGATACGGTATAATTTTCTGATCATTATTATTCAAAAGAGAATACATAACAACCAAATCACTAAGTAGTTTAATACCCGTCTGCCGGGTGTTTAATGACATAATAACATAAGTATTCCTTTTGTCTGTCTTTTATTTAAAAAAGAGCCAAAATATATGAAATGTTTCGTAAAATGGTGTATACATACATATACATAAACATTATAACATAACAATAAATACCCATGACATTGATACTATATATGTGACTGATGAAAGAGGTGGTTTCCTTTGTCCGCCATAGCTCTTTCGCCAGCTGCAATCCTAGAATTTTTTTCTTTACATGTTTATATAATAAAATATTTAATAAAATGCACAAATTAAATTAACAAAAAATGACCAAGAAGTCAAAACCGCTCACTAGCGTCATAGTTCACATCATTTTTCAATTTCGGGCCAGTATTTAGATGCTAAAAACTGTGTGATCTGTTGATCTCCAATATTCAATGGTGATAACTCCTAATCTTGCTGGTAGGAAAGCAATCTTTCTTTGTATGAGCTTTTATAATCAACCATTGCATATCCATTTTCTTTACTCACTTCCAACTAAGTAATCATATCTTCACTTACATTAAAAAATAATAACCAATAACTGTAACTTGATTAGAATCATCCATCTCTGGAACATGTGCACTTTTTTCTTCATTTTTTTCTTTTCACTGTCTTCTTTTGCTATCTTGATAAGAGTATTCTAATGCACCCTTGTGTTGATTATCCTTCTCCACATCAAGACTTAGTGGCTTCACAAGTTGTTATTCAATACAAGTAATCATATGTTATTGTAGATTTACCACAACAGTAAATATGACAGCAACTCATGTGGCTCTAAAATCAAATCTTCGCAATTCACTAATCGAAATATCTCATGTTTCTCCAACTATTTATTGCGCTACAAAAATACTGAAAATACATTACAAAATCTTTAATCCTTTTGGCACTAATGAGAAAGATGATTCTTCAATCAAACTAAAATGTCCCTTTGATCACCAACTAAGTCCATTCAAATCGAAATGCTTTCTACTTGAAGTTGCATCATTCCCATGATCATGGGCATTAAGGAAACTACAACTTCTGTGGCATCTCAACAGCCTCTTCCATCACAGAATCTACGTTTATGTAATTAGTTTGATCGATTAGAATGACATCTTAGCCCCTACCAATGGATCTTTCTTCGATGTAGTTTCTACCGGTGTTCCATTCACTATTGAGTAATCCAACACTCATTGACAAATTACTTGCTGAAAATTCTGGCTCATTGTCAACCTTCTTTGAATTTTGAAGGGTCAAACCGATCATCTTTCATTCAGTTTGTTGACCTTCCTCGTAAGTCGAACAACTTTCGACTGAACAATCTGCTAGCTGTTTTGTATGCGTTGACCCGTCTTTGTAACCCGAAAATGCAACGATCGTTTAGAGTTTATCACCCCACAAAATGAAGAATCACCAACTTCAGCTATTATAAATCAGAATCTATACAAACTTGAATCATAGGAGTCCCAGATTTAATCGCCACACCATAACCATTGACCTTAGCGATTGCAGCAAAAACAACCCCATTGCCCTTCACGATTTCATCCAATTTCAGAAAATCAGTCGTAGGTTTCGCAAACACAAACATAAAAGTTATAATCATAAGAAGCCATAGTTTAAATCTAGATGCTTACCAGTAAACAAATTTATCTTCTTGTAATACTCCCTTATTGCCACCACTTTTGTCCATTTGAACTTTTCAATTGAAACTCTTGTTAGGATCGAGTGCACACACGAACACGAACACGACACCGAAAGCAATAACAAACACAAGGATTTACGTGGTTCGGTCTAAACTGACCTACGTCCACGGGTGACAACTAGGATATTTTATTGAGGTGTTAAACATTACAAGTACAAGAGATCAATATATAGACTACACAATTAGGGTTGAAGCCCAATGGGCCGCGATTTGGGCCGACTGCCCTAACTATCGCGCCACACCCATAGGTGTCGAGAAGTCTACAACCCAACAATCTCCCACTTGGAGGCTTCAAAGACACGATCAACTGCGCTCCAATGTACTTCTGTAAGTTATCAACAGAAACTCTATGCTCCACCTCTAGTTGCCACCAGCATTCTCATCAATTAACCTGAAGGCTCGTTGAAGCTCCCACTGAGCTTCAACTCATCAGTCACTACTCGTGACTCGTTCTCTGTCCCTTTCGGCTCCCACTTAAACGAACTGCCGGACCCTGAGAAAACCTGAGAACTAACACTCTCCATCATAAGCAGGTAATTCACTGGAGAGACTTTCACCGCTGGAATACAATTTCTCTTAACCCACTGTCGTCTGGGAGCTCTGACTGAAGCACTACATGTGCTCCCACTGCCACGAAAACCCTTGACTGGCTTCTCTGAACCTTTCCTAGCACGTTCATCCGGAATCTGACCTGTGACTCTGGGTTTATCTCTTGCAAAACACACCTTCTTCTGCCCCTGAGATTCTGTGAACTGAATTTTGGTCTTTTTCTGAAGTAGGATGGCCTCTCCCTTAGGCGGTACACTGACCATATACAATGAACCCCTCTTCTTGCCACGTGCAACTACTAAATTTCCCTTACCTTCCACTGTCCCACTACCGAACTTAACCTCGTGACCCTGATCATCCAACTGCCCTACTGAAATAAGCCTTTTCTTCAAGCCTGGAATAACTCTCACGTCCCTCAAAGTCCAAGTAGATCCAACTGAAGTAACTAAGTCAATATCACCCATGCCTGTGACATCTAAGACTTCATCATTTGCAAGTCGTACCATACCAAAATCCCCAACTTTCAAATTCCGTAGTGCTTCACTTCTGTGGGTAGCGTGAAATGAAGCACCCGGATCCATAACCCAGGAATCAACACTGAGTGGTCTACTGCAGCGTTAACTTCTTTCTTTTCATTTGGACATTGATTCCTGAAATGTCCAACCTCTTTACAGTTCCAACAGGTTACATCATTTCGAGCCCTAGACTGACTCCTCTTTTTGTTATTACTGCCACTACCTATGTTATTCTTTCTTCCTCTACCAACATGCATTAATTCACCCGATGACTCACCTGAATTTCTTCTTCTGACATCTTCGCCCAGAATAAGATCTCGCATCTTCGCAAACGTGAACTTACTCGTATCTGAAGAGCTTGAAAAAGCAGTTACGGTTCCCGACCAACTATCGGGTCATGTGGACAATAACAATAGGGCTTGGACCTCATCATCAAACTCGATATTCACAGACACCAAACGAGACAAGATCAAGTTTAAGTTATTGATGTGCGCTGTAACTGAATCACCTTCCCTCATCCTAGTATTCACAAGCTCTCGGATAAGATAAACCTTGTTCGCTGCAGAAGGCTTCTCATACATATTTGATAATGCTGCCATCATTCCTCTAGCTGAGGTCTCCTTCTGGATATTAAATGCAACATTCTCCGATAGAGAAAGCGTTATCACTGCTCTAGCTTTCTTATCCATCCTATCCCAATCTGCTTGTGGCGTATTTTCTGGATTTTCATCCTCGAGCACTACATCTAAGTCTTTCTGACAAAGTAGTGCTTCAACCCCTGCATCTTCCACCAACCAAATTTCTTCCCGTCAAATTTCTCTATCGTGATCTTACCGTCATCAGCCATTATCTCAAACTGCAATCTAAGTAATTCCTAACTTTGGATCTCGGTAACACAGTTAGAAAAAAATAATACCAGACAAGCAAGAAAAAATAATAACCCTGCTAATCAAACCACCCAGCTAAAATGCCGGATAAATATGCCAAACAACCGATACCCGAAGCCAAACATGTTGCTCCAAATCAATAACCAGTAATCAAAAAACTAAAACGAACTAGAAACGCGAACCTGTTTCTGCGTTTTTTTTTGGAACAAAGAAAACAGACACAATAGCAAAACCCGTTTCTTTTCCTTCTCGTTGTTGGTGCAAACAAGTAAAAAAAAATTAATTGCTTCCTTGTTTCGTTTTACGCGCACAAAGAAAAAACGAATATGTTTCCTTTGTTCCTTGATTGGTGGCTAAAAGATAAAAGCAACAAAGTTGCTTATATGTTTTCTTTCTTCTGGTGGCAATCTGACGCAAGGACCAAGGCAAGCAAAATATGGCTTTTTTTTTCGATTGCTGAGTGCTGACGATTGGACGATGATTTCTGCCCTACATCAGATCCTCAATCTTTCTCCAACCGGCGGCGGGACTGAACGACGATCAGCTGGGTTGACGGCGGCGGGACTGCCGGTTGAATAAACCCTAGATCGCAACTCTTCTCTCGCGATGTGTTTCCCTTGTGTTACGAGCCAAATCTCTGATACCAGTTGTTAGGATCGAGTGCACACACGAACACGAAACCGAAAGCAATAATGAACATAAGGATTTACGTGGTTCGGTCTAAACTAACCTACGTCCACGGGTGACAACTAGGATATTTTATTGAGGTGTTAAACATTACAAGTACAAGAGATCAATATATAGACTACACAATTAGGGTTGAAGCACAATGGGCCGCGATTTGGGCCGACTGCCCTAAGTATCGCGCCACACCTATAGGTGTCGAGAAGTCTACAACCCAACAACTCTACTCTTACCTGATAACTGTGCAAATCGACAAAAATATATAATTGAAAAAAAAAAACGACAGATTTCTTACAGTAAAAAAATGAGCAAATTCAATCAGAATTAACGAAAATTAGCATAAATATGGATTAAGTGACAATTCTGATAAAATCAATCTAAAGTCCAACCTTCATTGCACGAATCTAAATTCCAGCCATCATCCAATGATCGGACTCTTTATCTGGAGATTTGTCTTCAATCTAATTCACCATTTTCTTGTCTCACCTCATCCCAGAGACGATTTCAAAATTCCCTACAAAGGTGTTGAGCAAAATACGAAACTGCTGCCGGATTTTAATACTTTTGGTTTTAATTTTTTAATATCTACTTTTAGGGTTTATAATCATAACAGTTAGCCAAACGGAAGACTGTTGCATATATCCCAACATAAATCCAAGAGGCCAAGATGGAATCATTCAATGTTGTGATATGCTACAGACAAAAAAATTTATAGAAAACAATACATACATATGAAATGAAATGAAAGTTCAAACCATGAATTTGCTCCCGGATGACGTTGTTTAATAAATCGGAACTCTAAATTACATTTAATTGGTCGATGTAGTTGAGATTTTGTAGGATTAGAACAAAGAGAATCAATGGTTGCCACCCCTCTCGTTGGAATCCGATTTTCAAGGTGTGTGAAGAACGTCATTGTCAACGACGTCTTAAACTAACAATCGAAAGAATGTTATCCATGGAATTGATTGCAATGCGGGAAGAATTTGAGAAGAACAAAACTAGTGGACCTGTAAATACAGAGTGGGGAGCCGTCGCCAACAAAAGAATTATCGCTACATATCAAAATCAAATGGAGATAAGTTAGGGCAAAAGAAATACCAGTTCGAGATGAGTTTTAACAACTGAAGATTAGCACTTCGCAGTGGAGGAGGTGATTGGAAGGATTCTTCCATCTGAAGGAGGAGGTGGGGAAGAAGTAAAAGGAGAAGAGTGGGTAGTGTGGACGGTAACCGTAGGAAAACAGGAGAAAGGGTGAAGAACTTCCCTCAACCTCCCCATGTTTCCCAAACCAAGTCCCAGGTATAATATATGCATACTAAAAACATAGAGAACTTTTCAATTTGCTTCAACTTTTAAATACCAACAATCATAATGTTTAAGCATTGTAGACAAACCAAATACACAATTGATTCATTTAAAATACTTTCAAAAGAAATCACTCAGCATATATATGCATATAGGTATACAGACAATTATACTTATATATATATATATATATATATAGGGTAAGGTTCATGCGAGAACCACCTTTATTGCGAGAACCGCGAGAACCAATGTGAAGACAACCTAAAATAGCTAAAAAAAACCTAACCCCCACCCCCCCCCCCCCAAAAAAAAACCTAACCCCCCCAAGCTAAATGCTAAAAACTAAAACCCAAAAAAAACCTAAAAAAAAACCTAACCCCCCACCCCACCCCCCCAAAAACCTAACCCCCCTCCCCCCAAGCTAAATGCTAAAAACTAAAACCCTAAAAAAACCTAAAAAAAACCTAACCCCCCCACCCCACCCCCCCCCCCCCCAAAAAAAAAAACCTAAACCCCCCTCCCCCACCCCCTAAAAACCTAAACCCCCACCCCACCCTCCCCCCCCCCCCCCAAGCAAAAATGCTAAAAACTAACCCCCAAAAAACCTAAAAAAACAAAAAAAATATATCTAAAAAAATATCTAAATTTTTTTTTAAATATTTTTTATGTTAAAATCGCTACTTTTAGTAGGCAAAAAAAAGTTTTTTTGGCTACTAAAAGTAGCGATTTTTTATAAAAAATATTAAATTTTTTTTGTGTGTTTTTTAGCTATTTTTAGGCATTTTTGGTTGTGTTCACATTTGTTCTCGCGGTTCTCGCAATAAAGGGTGGTTTCTAACGGATCTTTGTCCTATATATATATATATAATATATATATATATATATAGAGAGAGAGAGAGAGAGAGAGAGAGCGGTTAACATACAAAAACCCTTATCATACTTCACGTACGCGACAATACTGACCATCAGATCAAGTTATCACGCACGGATAAGTAATCACGCAAGTATCAATTATCATGCATGGGCATCAAATTAACGTGCGTGATTTGTACATGTTTGCGTAATAATACACAAAAAATGCTCCCATGCGTGATTAGGTTTCCAATTATAACGTGCGTGATTTTCAAATGCACTTGCGTAATTTGGTCGCGTACGTTATGTAGGTTAAACCGTAATGTACATTATACTTTCTCTATATATATATATACGAAGAGACTTAAATAGACTTGGATTTCTTGAGAAGAATAGGGGTATTTTGCACAAAGTCTTGAGTTTGGCACCTAGCTTGCAGTCTTACACCAGTCGCATCATACATCACCTGTCATACATTTCATCTTTAAAATCAAAAAAATATAAATTATAAAAAGAGTATAATGATTAAAAAGAATAATATAGACATAAAAGATCATACAGTACAAGCTAAATTTAGTGTAGTTGCAAAACGTTGAACCACCAACAGGGGCACAACATGTGAGGGGCGGGGGGGGGGGGGGGGGGGGGGCGACCCTCCGACTTTTCGGTTAGTAGTGTTACGTATGTGTTTTTCGTATAGAAATTTTTAGGGATATACGTTTATGACCCCCCGGTTTTAAAAAAAAATTATGTATATACGTGTTAGACCCCCCGGTTTTCTAAAAAAAATTTATGTATATACGTGTTCGACCCCTCCGGTTTTCTAAAAAATAAATTATATAACCCAAATAAAATACTAAATTAGCCCAAATAAAAGAGTGTGTTATGTCATAAGCCCAAAATACCCAAATCAAAACTCATGGCCCATTTATGAAATTAAACCCAATATGAAACTAAACCCAATAATCAGCTGGGTAGGGGATTACGACCAGACAGTGCGCAGACAGAAGAAACAAAAGAAAACGCAGGGGGCTGGGGGGAAAGCGACTGTGCTGGCCTGCTGCTTGTTCGACTGTTCGACTTCGAGACTTCAATTCGAGATTTCTTGTTCGAGACTTCTTGTTCACTTGTTCAATCATCCTCAGGTATGTTAATTTTTATGTTTAGGTTTGATTTAGGGCTCCAATTTATATGAATTTGGTTGAAATAAGGTGTGAGTTTTAGCCCTAAACTTGTTGAATCTTTCTCTAGCTATTAGAATTTTTGAAACTTAGGGTGATTTGTTCACATTTGTTATTAGATTATGCCATGGGGAAGAATAAATGCATAACCTCTTTTTTCAAAAGAAAGAATGAAAATGAAGAACAAGTAGAGGGAATTGTTGATGGAAACAATGAGAACAAACGTCAAAAAGCTTCAACAAGTGAACCGGTTAGTGAAGTGAATAATGAGGCGAATCAAAACATTCCACCGGTTAATGAGGCGAATCAAAACATTCCTCAAAATCCGACTAACATCAATGAAGTGGATGTTAGTAGTCTAGAAAGAGATCCAACTAAGCGACTCCCAATGTGGAAATATTCGGTTAATATACGGGAACAAGTAAGACTAGCTTATATATCATTAGGAGCGTATCAAATAAAGCTAGATGAGTATAAGCCTAGGGGTCCAAAGAACAATCTTCGTAGATTTAAATATGCTTGGTTTGATATGTTCCTTAATTGGTTAGAGTATTCTCCAACGAAACACAAGGCTTATTGTTTCCTTTGTTATTTATGTAATGATAAACCGAATGAGAGCCACGGTCATAGTGCGTTTACTAGTGAAGGCTTTGACAATTGGAAAAAGGTTAATGATAGGGATAAATGCACGTTGGGACATTAAAAAGGGCCGGTGATACACGTTGGGGTTCCCATTTTAAATCTGTTTGTAGATTGGTTAACATGTTTGATGTCACCCGTGCTGTTCTCAAGGGAATAATTGAAGACACGGCTCATGCTACTAGTTCTCAACGTGGAGATGCTAATATAGCTTACGGTTACTTGCAATCATTTGAGTTTGTGCTTGTTCTTCACTTGATGAAAGAAGTAATGGCAAAAACTGATACGCTTTGTCAAGCATTACAAAAGAAATCCCAAGACATCCTTAATGCAATGGAGTTAGTTTCTGCAACAAAGGCTAGTGTAACTAATTTTAGAAACAGCGGATGGGATTCTTTATTTGAAAAGGTTCGTGTTTTTGTGAAAAGCATGATATAGATATGCCTGATATGAGTGCTTCATATACTTCTACTCGGTATCGGCCTCGTAAAAAAGATCTTCATGTTACATTCGAACATTATTATCGGGTAGATTTGTTTACAGAGACATTGGACAAACAACTACATGAGCTGGATAGTAGATTCAATGAGCAAGCGATAGAGTTGTTATCTCTTAGTGCGACTTTATGTTCAAAAAAGATTAATATTGATCAGATTGTTCTTCTTGTTAAGAAATATTATCCTAAAGATTTTACAGAGCAAGAGAGGGAGCAGTTACGTGGTCAGTTGGATAATTTTCAAGTTGAAAGGATAAATAATCCTAAGCTAAGTGGGGTATCAACTCTTTCTGAGCTTTGCAAAACTATTGTGGAATGTCAGAAAAATAACATGTATAAATTGGTTGAAAGAGTGTGTCGGCTAATCTTAACACTTCCAGTTTCGACCGCAACAACGGAAAGAGGATTTTCAGCAATGAAAATATTTAAGAATCGCCTTCGCAATAAGATGTCCGATCAGTATCTAGCAAACAATATGGTGATTTACATAGAAAAGGAGATTGCTGAGAACTTTGATTCGGAGTTCATAATTGAAGAATTCAAAAATCTTAAAGGAAGACGAGCAGAACTATAATTCTTCATCCAACTAAACTGGGTACCCACCTTCCTCTTCTTTTAATGTTTTGGTGTCTTTATTCAATTGTTTGTTAAACAGTGTTTACGTTTTAATGTTTGAGAACGGATTTTAATTTGATATTAATGTTTGACCCGACTCGAATCGAATCACCGACACCCTACCCGACCCGACCCGAATCGAATCCGTTGCCTGACCGAACATAGAATTTTTTTTAGGTCTAATGCCTTACGACCCCTCAAATTTTTTTTTCAAGCTTCGCCACTGACCACCAAGGCTATCTTGTAAACCAATAGCAGCTGCAACAGTAGTTACTATTCCAGAATGTGATGAAGGCCATCTCCACATTTCTCATCTAGTAACCTTAAAACCTGAACATGGTATCATACTATAACAAAACTCAAAACACACTGGATAGAACCAATAAAGAAATTATTTAAGAAGCAAACCTTTGAAGGGCGTTGAGATCCATTTGAACCAACATCCTCTAATGAATGTACCAGACCACCACTACTGTATTTTTATACTTGAACCTGACGCTATCTTTACTCTTCAAGTGCAATTGTTTTTGGGTGTAACGTTAAGTACCTTTTTTCATCATCCTATAACATGAGTAGTAGTAGTTCATTAATGAGTAGAGAATTATTAAAATCTTGTTTAGTATCAGCAAACAAATCCCTTACATTCCTTTTAGTTTCAGAAATAAACTTACTCAGAACTTTAGGTCCATTTACAATCTAGGATGTCGAGTTAACTATAGAATGCTAGCAGCATTACATTGATCCTAATCTGCATATATAATGAAACTTACGAAATTGAAAAATAAAAAATAAAAAGGAAACAATAAAGTACTCAAAAAACTGGAAAACATAAGAGGGTTTTCATAGGCAACTAATACCTTTATTCCACCAGAACTGGCTTTAGCTTCAAACACATTGGAAGAATCTTCATATATCATGCTTGTTTCCATGTTTGATACTACAACAAACTGTGAAGATATAATCATTGGTCTGTTGTTGTAATTACATTCGTCAAGATGGACAAAGCAGAGTTTAGGCTAAAAGGGCAGCATCAACATGCAAAAAGATAATAAAAATAGAAATGGAGGAATATGGTTCAAGAGTAGTAAAAAACATGTAATATAGCAACATTCAAGACATACATGCTATTCTTTAAAACCTTTCACAGAAATTCTAACTCAAGGATTAAAATTTGTATATCTTTTTTAGCCCAAATGTCCATAATCTTTCTTATTCCGTAAGTGGTGTTCTTTTGGCAATTTTCCTACATTAGAATTTCATTAAAAGAACAACAAAAAATTAGAAGCGAATTAAATTAGTACCTATGGTAAATTAAGCGTAGTTACTCCCATTGCCCGTCTTTTGAATTTGGTTGTCTCAAACTATAGTAGACTTGCAACTAATGGTGGTTTCTTGTATATTATTCTTAATATACATGGTTAAACTACAATTATGAACCTTTCTCTACTTAATTTGTTCATATAACCATAAATACATTGCTTATGTAAAATCATTACATATATTCATAGTCACCTGAAGCTAAGCACCTTTGAACACACACATGGGTTGAAACAAAAACATGTGGATGCCCTGCTAATGTTGTCGAGTAGAAACCAAATAATACAACCAAACATCATTATTTAACTTGAAATATCAAGAACTTCACATGAATGACAATAAAGGAAACCAATCATTTAGGAAAAACCCGGTTCATCTGTCAATTGTTTTAGCTGCACTCTGTATAACTCAATTAGTGACAACACCTTTGAATAAACCTGTTAGACAAAACTATGCATAAGGCCCCCAATTTAAATTAGGAAAAGGAAAATAATGTAATAAAAAAAACCTTTGGTGTGGTAGTTTCTTTGGTTCACACAATCACACAAAAACCCTTCGTGGATCCCGTAATGCTCATGCTGCACTCGAGAAGGTTTAATTCCTAGGCAGTATTCAGACGGAGATTAACAGACTCCAAACTCATTGCTGGCGAGAACGAAGGTTCCAAAATCGAGGCTACTGAACAAAAATGATTAAAGACAAGATTGGGGAAAAAAGTCAAAGCTTACCAACAGTTTCTTTTACACACTTTCACCATACAATCCAACGACGATTCTTCCATAGTGTCAAAATTATGAAAATAAATGTATAAGATTGTTAGATGCATGACATAAAGGATATCTATAAGTTACTTATGAATATCCACATCAAGGAATAATTTGTGTGTAACTTGAAATCAATTGCAAACCTCAAATTCTTTCAGAGATACGTACAATCCTTTTGCAAGCTTCTTCCTCACGGTTGCAAAGTCTATTGGATGCTTGATCACATCATGAAAATCAGGAAGCTAAGGGTAAACAACGCATTACAATTATATGATTATAATCAAACTTCAAATCATAACTTCAACAAAATGAATGAAATGATAATAAGAATGCAGAGCAACATAAAGCTTACTCCTCATGGTTAACTGGCTCACTTTAAACCCCATATATATCTTTTATGTCACAGTTAATCCACCGTCGGTGACCAAAAAAACACAAATTTATGTGTGGAACATTAATCACATCATGCAATTACTGTCATGTTGCAGATCATCATCATCATTACCATCATCATCTCCTATCTTTTCATCTTGAAAACAAATTATAAGTGTGACCCATGTGATAAAAATGATGAATTAGCAAAACCATTAATTAGTTCCACACGTAAATGTGTATATTATTTAAATTGAAAAAAAATAAAATTGGGGGTTTAGTTACAGACAGAGAGCTAATTCTTCAAGAACCAAGTTCATGATGGGTTCAGGATCAAGTTGAAACTGGGCAAGCCGGGTGGGTTGCACTGATCAACAAACAGATTGTCGATCTTTTCTTGATGAAGTAGTAGAGGTGACAAACTAAATGGAAGCCTAATTGCACTTCTTGTCTTCTCTTCTCCATTTGATCGACAGCAAACTAAGAAATTGAGGGTTCCGTGCTTCTTGTAGGTAGAGGTTACCCGCGGGCAACGTGGGGAGAAAGAGAAGGGTTTGAACCGCTGTGAGAGGATTTTAAACATTTAAAGGTAACCGTATTGAACCCACGATCCAAATATATTTTTGTAAGAAACCTGACTTGCGGAGAACATGGCAGGTAATGGTGGAGGCAAGGAAACTACCTCAAACTGTTGTGATAGCGGTTAAAATGTGGAGTTTAAATGGTCAGGATTTTATTTCAGCATGATCCGATGGTAGAGATTGATTCAAAAAGTGGTTAGACTTAATGGGCATAATATATATATATATATATATATATTTGGAATGGATATCCCTAATTATTACAACTATATCCCAGAATAATTATCTATACAATATAATTATCCGCTAAGACTTCCCCGCGGTTTGAGCGGGTGGAGGACACACTGTCACACCCCAACCGATGGCGGAAATATCGGAGTGAGACGAAATAGATTGCTTGAGACTTTATAACACTAATTTGTGACAAGTATTTAATAATAATTTTCATTTCATTACTAAAAGAATCAATTACATTGTTTGAAATAGAATACAACAAGTTGAAACAAACGAATTACAATATAACAAGTATCAAAAGACTAAGCTATTAAACGTAAATTAAAGTTTGGTGCATTTCTAGGCATCCTACTAAGTTCCGTGCATCATCATCGTCATCATAATCCTGCAACATGTTTTAAAGTATAGTTCAATATAAAAGTATTGACGAGTATACAAGTTTTGGAGTACTAGTATATAAGTATAAAATTGAACAATCCACATGGCAAACCTAGTTATCAAGATTAACGTATAAATTGGCATGCGATTTACAAGTAACCCTCTGATTACCGCAAGTATAAAGAATGAATAAACTTAACATGACCTCACGTTCACGGGCGGTGCATTACTTGGGGGAGGCGCAGGATGGTGGGGGTTGGTCATGGATGGATGATGGTGGATAACTAATCAGTGGGGTTGGGCGGAGAATGGTTATGTTTTGTCATGGTCGTGAAGGGAAAGGGTTATGCGGTTGTAATGGAGAGTTGTAGGTAGTGGAAATGGTGGTGTTTAAGGTATGCTTTGCGCAGATGGTGGTGTTGGTGATGATGGAAGGGTGATAGTCGTGATGGTGGTGGCGGTGCGGTAGGATGGTGTGGCTGTAAACAAGAAGGGTGGGTGAGGCCCACTTAAATTTTAGGTTTCTATTTTTATTCAAATAAATTGTTTGTAAAATAGGAAGTTAAATTACAACTTTGCCCTTGGTTAAAGTGAACATAACTAAGTTTCTTAACTGGGTTAGTTCTAGAGGATATAAACTGTTACATAATATGTGATTTTTGGAAATAAACTAAAATTAAATCTTTTAAAGGGCATGTTTCATAATTCTGGTAGAACATATAGGACACAAGGTGTAATTTACTCAAAGGTTTATTTTTTTACAAAATTTTTTTATTGGAATAGCTTCTACACATTTTTATAACGAATAATGCTGAAAAAATTAAAAAAATGATTTTTAACATATTAAGTTGAATTTTTAAGATATATATTTAACATGTTAAATGTAGTATTCCCTTGAAGGGGTGACTATCTCTGGGCATTGCATAGTTTTCTTTATTGGATCCCCATCAATGCACCAATTTGAATTAAAATCATTCAAAAACTAACAGAAAGTGATAGATCCCCTTTGTTCTGATTTAACAACTAATCCCCTTTGTAGTGATTCCATTTATGAAGTTAATGGGAGAGCTAAGTTACTCTCGAAGACCCCAAGATGGTAGGTGGCCGGAGAATGCATACCAGCAAGCAAGGCAAGGTGGACGGGACGACAATAAAATAAATCAGGGAGACATCACAAAGTTCTTTGTTACAAAACTTCTAGAAACCTACAACTCGTTCGATCTCTCGAACACATTCAGGAACTATGGAAATGTAACAGGGACATATGTGGCAAGGAAGAGGCACAAGGAAAGGAATTTATTCGGGTTCGTGAGCATGAAGGATGTGAGAGACAAGAAGGAAATGGAAAGAAACCTAAACACAATACACATGGGGAATATTAAAATTAAGGTTAACATCGCCAGATTCACTAAGGAGAACACCGAGAAGATGAAAGAACACATCATCCCAAAATTATATCAGCAAACTCACCAAGCCTATCAAACGGACAATCTGTGAAGTTGGGGGCCACGTTTCAACCGGGGAATGGAAAGACATATGCAGACATGGTGAGGACAGAAAGACTGTTGGTGCATATTGGTGACAAGAGCTTAGATTTGGTCTTTGGATATGTTGTAATTAGTTAAACGATAAACAGTTAACGGGTTTAGCTTTGTATTAGTGAGTTGTAATGTTTGGGCTAACCAAACCCACACATATAGGGTGATGGGGGGCGAATTGGGCTTACACCAATTCGCAATCCATGAGGTTTATCCTAGCCCAAGTAGCAACCTTGTGTTATATAAACAAGGCTTTGCTTTAGGGTTTAGGTTAATCAGCCAAAACAGTTTGTGTGTGAGAATTCGTGAGAGGCTATAGTCTTGGACGAATTTGAAGTTGGTTAGGGTTTTGATTGAAGGCTCGGTTCAGAATTGTGCTTGGCAGAAACAGGGAGTTTTTTTTCGAATTTTTGAAAATTAGGGTTTTGAAATTTTCGAATTTTTCTGTTGGTTTGATAAAATTTTTCAAAATTTTTTGGCTGTTTTGATCTTCTGGTTTGTTTGTTTGGTGTTTTGCAGGATTTCTGGAAAGATTCTGTTGATTGTTTAAAGGATTTTGGCTGGAAATACTTGAAGATTCGAAGATTGTTCTTCGTGTTCTTCACGTTCTTCGTTCTGTTTCTTACTGATTTTCGTAAAATACTGATAGTTTTGCTGTTTTGATTCTGCAGGAAGGTGTTAGGAGAATCTGGGAAAATTTTCAAAATTTTGATCAGATTAAGTTTCCAATTATACTGGTTCAGCGAATTTAAGAAGTCAGCGAGTTTGTCTGACCTGCGAAATTAACAGACCAGCGAACTTATCGGCGAAGTTAAAATCCAAAGGCGACTTTGGTAACCGTATAATTTTCCACAGCGAAATTATTACGGTTTTCGGCGACTTTACTGGTCGTCGTAATAGCAAAAATAGACAGGGAATTTGACTTGCGAAATTGACCTTTCAGCGAGCTTTGATCAGCGAAATTGAAACATATAACAGGCCAGCGAAATTAATCACAATTACAGCGAAATTAACAGCATAATTAAAGTGGTGGAATTTCAGTTGGCAAGCGTCGATAAAATTTCAGTGTTTTGCAAATAGAAATTGATCTGCAGCTCGTTTCTCTAAACCGTCTGCACCGTTAAATTCCGTACATTTTTAGGGCAAAAAAAATCCCGAATTCGGTTTTCAACATTAGATATCATTGGATTCGTCTTTTTGAGACGATTCTAACGGCGTAATTTGGTAACCACTGTTTTCGGAGATATTTTGTACGGTTTTACCAGTCTGTTGCGTTAAAATGTCGAACATGACGAATTTGAATGCACCTAAGATGATGAAGGTGGAGAATTATCTTACATGGAAGGACAGCTTCCAATCCTTCATTGAATCTCAGGATGCACGCATGTGGATCTATATTGTAGATGGGTACACAAACCCAACACACGATTATGAGGGCAGACCACGTAGACAGGGCCGACCCAAGGGTAAGCCAAATGAGGCTTGGGCCTTGGGCCACCAAAACTATAGGGCCTCCATTATTTGATGAAACCACAGTCCATTTATAAAAGATTTAGGGTGTGGGTTATCAACAAATAGATGGTTGGTAGTGTAATGGTTTTGTGTATGTATGGATGTTGGTGACACTCAGGTTCGAATCCCTTGTTCACCATTTTTTTCTTGTTTTTAAATTTTAACACAATCTTTCAAATAATTACACTTGGGCCCTTCAAGTTTAACTTTCAATTACATACATTTTTTTGGGAAAAAGGCCACAAAATTTTACTTTGCCTTAGGCCACCAAAATGGTTGAGCCGGCCCTGCACGTAGAACAGACTATGTGAACATGAAAGAGGATGATAAAAGGATGTATGAGGCTGAAACGAGAGCCTTGGCTGAAATAAAGATGTCCTTACCTGATGGCATCAAGCATACCTTCAAAAAGTACACAAATTCAAAGGATATGTGGGATGCATTGGAAAAGAGGTATTAAGGAAATGAAGATGTCAAAAGGAATAAAGCTGCTATCTCTACAGCACGAGAAGGTTCAAATGATTGTAGTGTTCATCTGGAAGATAATGAGCATGCCACTCAGGCATTCATGGCAGAGATAGTGCAAGTTGATGAGGCTGAAACTACTGTGAATGATGCTGAAGCTCAAGTGGAGAATGCTGAAGCTCAAGTGGAGAATGCTGAAGCAAAAGTGGATGCTGAAGTAGAGAAAGAGAGTGAAGCTGAACAGGTTGTTGCTGATGAAAATACAGAAGTTCATGAGGAAGAGGTATAATCTAATTCTGTGTGTTTAAGATGTCGTGAACTATAGGGTGAGGTTGACAGGTTGTCCACACAAAACAAAAGTTTGGTAAGTGAGATGCCTAACATTAAAGAATCAAACTTTTTTGCTAAAAGAAACGAATCTTCATACTTGAAGAAGATAAAAGGTTACAAAAGTGAAATTGAAGCTTTAACATGCAAACTAAACGAAAAACTTCAAGTCATAGACTTAGCTCATGACATGATGGCTGAGAAAACAAAAGAGATTTCTGAAAAATGCAAAGAGTTGTTAGATACACAACTCAAAATTGTTGAACTTGAAAAGAAATTGAGTCAATTCAGAGATTCGTCTTTTGTAATGAAACACATGATGGGTGGGTTAAAGAAGAGTAATGACAAGACTAGTGTGGGCTTCCAGGGCTTTAATGAAGTTCCACCTCCTCTTAGTCATGACTATTCATTCCTGCCTGATGAAAATGAGCTAATAGACTTTATATCAACTGCACCAAGTAGTTTCGCATCAAGTCAAAGTGATGGATCTGAGAGTGATGATGCTAAGAAGAACAATAACAGGGAACCTTTGAAAAGGAAAAATTCACCGCCTAAGAGTAAAAATCAAGCTTTTGTTAAAAAGATTAATTTTGTTCAAGGCAGTGATATGAAAAACGAAACCACTGTTATTGAAAACGAATCGAATGTAGAGTTTGCTAAAAATAAAAACAAAGAAATATCTGAATCCAAGCAAACTAAACAAGATTCATCCAAGGGATCATCACCATCTGATAAGGGATCTACCTCAAAGACTCCAGCTAAGAAGTCTTGGAAAAGGAGATCGCGCTTCAAATGTCACACCAAAGGACATGTAGCTAGCTGCTGTCCTAACAAAAAGAATGAAGCACAAGTTAGTGAGAAGAAAAGTGATAATGAGGAGAAAGTTGCAAATTCTCCAAAGAAATCTGCTCCTAAGCAACCAGAGAATGTTGTTGTTGGTGTAGATAAGGCTGAAAAAGGAACTATACAAGTTCCACGTTTTCAAAGAAATCAACCAAGATTTCAGCCTAGATCTCCACTAGGCAGATATGAGAGACCTAGAAGCAGTTCACCAAGAATGAACACTTATAATTCTAATAATTTCAGAAGTCAAGGTCAATATCAAAATCGATACCAATATAATGGTGGTCGAACTTTTTATAACAATGGCTTTAGAAATTATAACAATCAAGCTTCTTGGAATCAAAATTCAAGATACCAAAATCAAAATTTCCAAAGGTCGAATAGTCCAAACACATATAGGAACCCTCAGGACCAAAGACCTTGTGGAAATCAAAATCAAATTCCATCAACAGGCCTAAAATCCAAGACTCCAGTTAGGAGTAATGGATATTGGATGGATGTTCAAATAGTTGGTGAATTTGGACGACCCAAGACCATTAAGGATTGGGTCCCCCAATCTAACTAATTTCTTAGTTGGTGTGTGCAGGAGCTGCTAAGGAGGATTATCAACTTATGTTGATAGTAGCTGCTTCAGGCACATGAAGGGGGATGTGAGATTGTTGTTATATATATATATATATATATATATTAAATGATTTAAATTGAAGTCAAAGTGCTGATTCGACACAGAAGATAACCTGGCAGATCTTTATACTAAAGCATTTGACAGGGCTCGCTTTAAACATTTAGTCGAACTCAACGGGATGAGGAATCCTGAATAACTGGTTTTTCATAAGAATTTTTGTAAATAGTTTACTGCTTTTCTTAAAAATAAAAAATACAAAAACATTAAAAAAATTGAAAAACATAAAAAAAATAGAAAATCAAAAATGAGTTATCACTATGTGAAAAAGAAGAAATGATAGTACATCAGCAAGTTAGACTGTCACACTGAAAATGAAATTAAAATGCTTAAGTGTGATAGCAGCTTCATCATACGATGTACCAGTAGGCAAAAATCATGAAATAATCAACTTACCAATGTGATATAAACCTAAATGAACTGTGTATGAGTGGGGAACACATCAGTGGTGTATGGTTTAATGACCTTAAATCTTGCGTTGATAGATTGCCAAAATCTGAGGTTTTGGGTCTTTATACTGTTAATTCATCTGGGGATATCAGGGTTGTCCTTCTGCTGCATCCAGATACATGCTGACCTAGGCACAACCAGGATATTTTAAAAGAACTAAAAATGCCAAAACCTTGAAAATGAAGAAGCTCTCATAGAGAGTTATTCAAAAAGTGCAAAATGCATAAATCGTACCAAAAATTTGTATTTGTCATAGCCCTCGTTAGATATTTTGGTCTCTTTGCTGTACGGAAGTACTGACCTGTTCACCAATTATCTAAACGTTGAAAAATAAACGGATGAATTCAGTATACTCACCTACTACGATGAATCTTTGCGCATACCTTGATCGAGGGGGTATATCCAGAAGTGGGACACACTAGTATTTCAGTATAATAAAATTACCTTAACGTATCATATGGTAATGGAACTTGAAATGTTCATGCATTTTGTTTAAGTGGACAAACATACTGGTAATCGTCTTGAACTGCTTTTCACGAAAAATTAAATAAAGAATTATCTAATTGTGTGAAACAGTTTGATTGTGCTGATATGATCTTCTTACCAGTGATTCTCACAAAAATAGAGTGTTTATTGTTTTTGTATTTACTTTCTTTCAAAAATATAAAAAATACAAAAATAGTGTCTTTTTCTGTTTAAAATTCTTAACATACGGAAAACTGTTATTCTTGGAGGAATTGTTACTGATAGGGGGAGACGGTGTTGGAAAGTGAGTTGAAAATTTCAAATCATGCGGGTTATAGGGTGTGTGATTAAAAAGTTTTGCGTGTTGGTGATAAATTGAAAATGCTTAATCAGTGATACAGTTTAACTATCTCTTGAATAATAATAATTTATTTAACTTTGTTGAAAAATTCTTATGGTTTCTCGAGATGTTTGTTTTATAGTACACAGATTGAAGCGGTATGTTGCTAAGAAGATGAGAGTGGATGCATGGTAGAACCTCCTTTCTACATTGCAAACAAGTTGAAGAGTTTGAAGATTGCTATACATATGCTAAACTGGAGTTTACTCAAACGCTAAAGTTTTTGGAGATTTGGTGATTGGATGCATCAGCTTAGGGGGAGTATGTTGCTGACAGAAGTTATTGAAGCTGAAGCTATCCAAAGACCAAAGACAGTGCAAGATTACATGAAGATTGCAAGATGACTGAAGACTTTATGAAGCTATTGTCAAGGGGGAGTTTGTTGGTGCATATTGGTGACAACAGCTTAGATTTGGTCTTTGGATATCTTGTAATTAGTTAAACGATAAACAGTTAGCGGGTTTAGCTTTGTATTAGTGAGTTGTAATGTTTGGGCTAACCAAACCCACACATATTGGGTGATGGGGGGCGAATTGGGCTTACACCAATTCGCAGTCCTTGAGGTTTATCCTAGCCCAAGTAGCAACCTTGTGTTATATAAACAAGGCTTTGCTTTAGGGTTTAGGTTAATCAGCCAAAACAGTTTGTGTGTGAGAATTCGTGAGAGGCTATAGTCTTGGACGAATTTGAAGTTGGTTAGGGTTTTGATTGATTGTAATTCTTTGGTTTGATAATCAACAGAAAACCCGGTTTGAAAGTGAATTGCTGATTTCTGTTCCTACACGTTTTCTGCTATATTCTGATCAAGAGGATTCCACACTCTTGATTGGATTGACAATTCAATGAAAGATCCATACGAACAGGGGACCTACAAAGACAATAGAGATTGCACCAAAGGTGGAGGAATTCAACCTTTGGCATGGCAGAGCACTCATTGGAACAACAACGAATGTCCCTATTCTCAGAACCTTCCATACTCTTCTCAAAAGGGCTAGAATCACAAACACTAGTTTTCAATATCTAGGGGGATGTAACCTGATGTTAGTTTTTGATAAGAGAGAAGAGACAAATGAATTTTTCAATAACAAAATACAATGGGGAGAATGGTTTAGCAAACTTTATATTTGGGAGGGGCAATCGTTCATATACGATCGTATCGCTTGGCTGAAGATCTATGGTGTTCCATTGAAACTTATGAACAACAAAATTTTTAATCAAATCGGGGCTCAATATGGCAAAATTCTGCATTACTCACAACTGGAAGGTAATGATATCAATCTTTCTTACAAATGCATCAGAGTCCTGGTGGATAAAGGCGAGAGGATTTCTGACACTCTCACATTGAAATGGAGAGGGAAGTCATTCAAAATTTGGATCATAGAAGAAACTGAGGAATGAATACCAGATTGCATAAAAGATAGTAACGATTCAGAGACACATAGCTTGGAATTTAGTCCGGTAACAAGGGGGAAGTCCTGGATGACTTCCAAAATTCCGGGGATCAATAGGATTTAAGCAATTCCTTGGCCGGAACGGATAATTCCGACGACAAAGTATCAGAAGGGGAAGAGTCGTAATGTGAAGAGAACGAGGTTCTTATGGAAGACACGCCAATCAAGGATAACATGGAGCCGGTTTTCGAATTGGTAGACCCAAGCATCAGTTGGTTGGAAAGGATCTTGAGGTGAACGTTTTGGATACCCAAAATACACATTCATGCGCTTCAACTCCCAAAGTATTATTTAATTTTGGCGGCATAAATAAAAATGGTCCAACAAGAGAGCGCATGCTAGTCCCGAAAAGGTTGAAACTAAGATCGAGGCCCACTACGAATTATAACTTAGGGAGCCCAAACTTGGGATCGGATTGTCACACCCCCAAAATCCACAAGCGGAGTATCACCGCAGGAGGCGTGACTGACCAGGATCATGCCACCAATCATATTGAACAATATAGTAAAGTAAATGAATGTCCAACCACACAATATAATTGGTGTTCAAAAACAGTTTAACAAGTCTAAGTTATCAGCGGAAGCAAATAGTTCAAAACCCAAATCATAAGTTAAAAGTGTTTAAGTTCATCATGAACACTCAATGTCCATACTCCACAACGACACCTCCCATGCAAGCTCCTGCTAAGTACCTAACGACCTGCAAGGCATGCAACAACGAGTCAACAACAAAGTTGAGCGAGTTCATAGTTGGTTGTCCAGTTTAAAGTTGTTTCAAAAGCCGTAAATTCATTCAAAAACCAGTAGTTAATCAGTTCCTTGTTTCCCAAACCATAACCAGTGGGGGCTACCCCATGTTGTAAACCACTAGACCATTACCATAACCGGTGGGGCTACCCCATGTTGTAAACCACTAGACCGTTACCATATCGACAACTGACTGAGGAAGTTGTGCCCTACGTCAATGTTTATCATCATTGACTAAGTGCCCATATCCATTAGTACACGCCCGTCCTACCGGCACGGTGTGAGGCTTGTCAACCCTAATAGCGCTATTAACTAATGACCCGCTCGCCATTGGCTCGGCGATTAAGTCGATATAAAAATGAGGGACTTAATGATACAGTTTTGTCTAGTAAGTTATAGGTCGTCGTCATTCCTAACCGAGGACGGAGGTACGTACTCTACCCAACCGAGAATACGCTTGTGAAATGTAGTCATCCTTCTCAATGAGGATGGAGGTACATTGTAACACCTCGTAAAATCACGTTCAACGAAGTATTGACACGTGTAATAAACCCTAGTAAAGTCAAACCTTGAATATTAGGGACTAATTTTTCGAAAAATCGGAAAACATTAACTATGAAAGAACTGGAAGTATTATCATACCTAAAATAAGTTTCTAAATAAACTTTTACGGTTTTATATTCACAAATGAGCCATTTGTTAATCAAGTGTAGCCGTTTGTGTAATTAATTGAAAGTTTGCGCAATAAAGGGTTAAAAGCGTCAACATGTTAATTCTTACCTCTGAGTGACCTTTTAACAAACCGAGAGCCTCATGATATTTGACTATACTCTCGGGATTTCCAATCATTGGCCACCCAAGGCTTTTATGCCCAAAAGTGAAGTTACGCGCAACTTTGCAAGTATAAGGGACTAAAAGTGTCAATATGTTTAAATATACCTCTGAATGACCTTTTATCGAGCCCGAAGCATTATGATGTTTAATAATACCTTCAAGAATGCCTAATATGGATTAGATGTGGCTTCAATGCTATTAAATGATGATTTACGCAAGTTTACGCATTTGAGGGACCTAAAGCGTCAAACTGCTAAAGTATACCGATTCGTATGTTATCGGACCTTCCGGAATATGACCATGAGATAAACATACCATAATTATCCCTAATATATCTTAGATATAGGCTTAGAGGTGTTTGGTGCGCAAAAATAAGCTTTTAAGTCATGCAGGGACTAAAAGTGTCAAAAAGCGCACAAGTTTGCGTTTACGCGCATATCTTACATTCTGAGTATCCCCGTACACCCAAAAATTTATGTAAGCACTAAAATATTTTATTTTAGTGTTTGGCTTGATAAAATTCCAATAGTCGCGTCGTTTGAATTGTTTTTCGCGTCCGTCCGTGTTTCGTCGTAATTAGCCGAACAACGAGACCGTACGACCAAACGAACCAACATCCGGCATATTTTTGAGCATGTTTCATGTTCCCCATACTTAGGCATCATTGTAGAGCCTTAAAAATGGTTTAACGTGCCTTGGATGTGTCGGAAATGGCATTTGTAAGTGCAGGGGCTAAAGCTGTCAACAAGTGAAAGTTTCTGAGTGCAGACCAGGTCCTTACGGACCTTACGGTCCGTAAGCAGGTCCCAGATGCAGAAACTCGGAAAAAATGGCTGTTCAGCCCATTGAACGACTTATATGGCCCTTAAACACTTCCAAGAGCCGCCTAAACTATTTCTTAGGCCTTAGGGACACTTGTTAATCATCAGGGATCATGTATAGCATGATTTGCCATGATCTTAATGGATCAAAATCACTATAAAAAGGCCCTTTGGTTGCAACTTTGTGATCATTCATTCCATCTGCTTTCTTGGAGCTTCCTGGAGCATAAGAGCAGACCCAAGCCATCTCTAATAGTGCATTAGACGTTGGTAAGTATGCTTAACCTTTCCTAGTTGAGTTTTTACTTAGTTTTAGCTTAAAAGTCAAACCGTCATAATTAACGGTTGACTTAGCAATTAATCTTTAATGGTCCAGTGATTAGTCGAATTGAAGGTAGTTATAAGTTGGTAATTTATGTGGGCAATAAACCCTTAAAAAGGCACCCTCAGATTCCCACTCTAACTAGATCAAATGTCGGGTCAAAGTTGTTTAGAAAAAGTCAACAGAAGCTTAATTTGCAAATTAACATGTAATTAGCAATTTAGAAGGCATGTAACCTATTTTATCACTCATATAACTTGGTAATAAGTATAAGTATTGATCTAAGCTTGTTTGATCCGACAATTTTCTGTTTAGACCCGGTTCGGAACCGAAAGTCGCAAAACTTTGACTTTTGCTTTGACTTCAGTTCTGACCGATTTAGTATGGTTTGGAAATGCCTTAGAGCTTCCTTAGGACCAGGTTACATGATAGTATAACCCTCTGTGGTTGGATCGTTGATTGTCCGATTCGTTTACACGTTTCCGTTAAATGCTTAATGTTGACCATAATGCCCTTTTTACCATAAAACGAGAATTTTGGAAATATGAAAGGACAATAATCTTTATTACTGATTTATAAACATGTCCCTAAAATTTCACATCAGTTGGAGGTCTAGATTAGGAGTTATGCTCATTAGCGTAATTATAACGCCTTTTAGTAATTAAACGACGCAATTAGCATAAAGCCTATCTAAACCCAATTTTTGACACCAAATCTTTTACCCACTGATGTAATATAATATTTTGGGATTTTTAAAGATTTTTAATTATTTTTAACCTGCTCATAACCTAAGGTTATGGCATTGATTCGGTAAATACCGATTATACCCTTTTAGGCCATAAAATGAGTTTTATAAGCCCTTTTGATACCAATCCAATTGCTACTGATTTTATATAATAAATAAAGTATTTTGAACTTTATAACCTGATGAGTAAAATGCACGGATTGTCCCTGTGGTTTGGTGAAATTTCACCTGTAGTCCCCAACTTTTCAAAATTACACTCTTAGTCCCTGTGGTTTGACGATTTGTTACTTGGATAGTCCCAGGAGTGGATGGGGTTAGTTTTCTCCGTTAAGTCTATGTGAAATTACTAAATTACCCCTTGATTTTATTAAAATATAAGAAAAATTTATAAACACATATATATAAACACAACTGTGACTCTTTCTACTATCTCTCTCTCTCTATACTCTCTCTCTACCCTTTCTCTCAGGAAAACCCCCCACCACCTGCCGCCACCAGCGTCTAGCACCACCACCTGGCACCACCCACTCCCACACGACCACCTGGTACCACCTACCCATGCTACAACAGTGGTTTGGGTTGTAGGGTTCCAGCGATGATTGGTACCTGTGGTATTGTTGTGGGTTTCCGGCGAGGTTTTAATGACCGATGCACTATCGTCCACCACCGCCATCAGATTCCATCAACCACCACCTGCAATCTAACCCCAACTCCCTCCGTTTGCTGTTCCCCTTCTAATTCCCTATCAAATTACGTAATAATCGATCTCTTCAATTTCACAATCTATTTAGCCCTAATTGCTTGTTGAGTTGTTTTCAGTTTCAATTCCGTTTATTAGCAGATAATTAAGCAGAAATCGTAGATGTAGGTGTTTGATGTTTATAACTTAAAGTGCTTACAATTGAAGTGTTGTGTTGATGATATGGTTAGTTACAGACTAGTAGCTTGCTGTAATTGCTTCTTGAGTTGTTACTCAGTTTCAGTTCAGTCGTTGATTAGCAAATGATTAAGTGGAGATTGTAGCGATTGAACTGTTTGTTCTGAATCGATTTCCTTCAATTGACATTTCATTGTTTGTAGATGACAGAGTGGAGAAGGTGAAGGGTAATTTTGTCATTTTATATCCATTTAACGGAGAAAACTAACCCCCATCCACTCCAGGGACTATCCGAGTAACAAATCGTCAAACCACAGGGACTAAGAGTGTAATTTTGAAAGGTTGGGGACTACAGATGAAATTTCACCAAACCACAGGGAATATCCGTGCATTTTACTCTAACCTGATCAGAAAACTCAGATTTCCGGTATAACCCGGAAATCGCTTAAAATGACTTATTACGCTTATTAAACGCATAGTTTGGGGTTTAAAACCATTTTGTCACATAAGACTTATTACCAACTAATATAACCTGTTAAAGTAGTTATTTTACTGATGTATTCAGACCCGAACCTCAGAATTTCAATTAACCTCTTTTTATAATCTTTAAAATGACCAAAATACCCCTACGGGGCTTATTTTGAGATTAAACTCGTTTTGGGCATAATGGAAGATATCCTACTGATATCACAACATATTAAAGGCATATTAACTTAGGAAACCTGTATATGACTCCTTTGGTTACTCGTTACGCAGTTGTCGCGTTCGGATCGGCTTATGTGACTAGTTCGCATATATTAGCCGAAACGGGTCAAACCATATCATTTTTGTCTCAAAATCCAGAATGTGTTTAAGTTACCCATATTAAACAAGCATACAAGCTTGTCGGGTCAAAACCACATCCTAAACCGGTCTTCGCTTTATCATGCGTCTGACCGTATCTTCCTTTTGAAAACTAACCGGTCTAAGTCAAGGCTTAATTAAAGACCCGCTAGGATTCTAATAGGTTATTAAAAACCTTCGTTCCAGATTTGGAGTCCAGTAAAAGCTATCTGTACTTGCTGAATTGATATACGGTTGGGATTGAATTTATATTTAGCTCAGGTAACTACTTTTAACTTATTTTCCCTATACGGGCTTGGGGTACGGTATATAAAATACCGCTTGGTCTGGCATTAAATCTTCCATCGTATGGTGGTTAATTGATATTGATCGACCCGTTTAAATTGTTTTGTTTGCTTAAAGCCATTGGGAGGTTAATGACCATGTCCCGGATATCCTTGGCATCATTTTACGAAATGGCCACGACCTAAGCGCGGGGTGTAGGCGTACACCCGTCAGTGCCAAAATAAATAATGTGGTGTGTCTATTGATCTTTAACCCGGCACGATCCGGGCTACTGAACGCATAAGGAACATGTAATTCTTTTACGAGATTATATATTTAAATAATTATCCCAAGTTATAAAGAGTTTGTGCCACGTGCATTCAAATCAATTTTATAAAACTTTTCAAAATGAGTCAGTTGATAGTATTTACCAGTGTAAACTGACGTATTTTCCAAAAAGGCTAAATGCAGGTACTATACGTAATAGGCTGGCTACTCCATGCATCAATAATCAAGTCTCGCAAGCTTTAGATGTTAAAGTCTGTTGAACAGTGTTATCCTTCTATTTTAGATCCGCCTGTGGATCCATCTTACATTCCGTTGTAATATTTGATATTACTTTACATCGGGTTGTAATATATTTATCTTTTGCTTCCGTTGTGCCTTTATATATTGTGTTGTTTGACTATGATGATATCAACTACGTCACGATACTCCCCTACCGGGCCCACCGGTCAAACGTGGAAATATCGGGGTGTGACATACATATTCTGTTAAAGGTGAATATGTAGGTTTCGTTTTAGCTTCTTAACCCATTCCCAAACCACCGGGAATCCCATGCCTTATAGAAAGTGTGAACTCACCTTAGGTTAGCTCGGCAGATACACGAAAAGGTCACTTAAGCTATATGGGGTCAAACACGTCCTAACATGGTTAGCATACAAGTCAGGTCTTGGTTCAAGTAGTGCACATAAGTTTTACGCATAAACTAACAGGCTACAACACGTAATAATCATGGCAAGCATATTCAACACGTTAACAGTCAAGTGCATAACATATCCGAACTTGAGTAACACAGATGATTGGGCTCGCATAAGTCTAATGGCCCAACAGCCTTGTGCGATTCACCAATTGAAGCCCAATCATACCCGGCCCAACGTGTTGTGCGTCCGGCTCAGCCTTGTGCGACTCACAACGGGTTGTGCGATTCAACATAAACCCGGCCCAAATAACATAAGCAATCCATCATGTATATGGCCCAAGTAAATAAACATGATTCAACTTGTGCGGTCCATTTGGCCTTGTGCAACTTTTAACCTCTTGTGCGACTGGATATTGGGCTTTAAGGCCCAACAACATAATAAGGTTCAGCAGATGTGTGTGGCCCAAGACTTGTGCGAACCGCACCACCTTGTGCGATCCACTTGTCTTGTGCGATCATGCAGTCCTAGCTTGTACAATGTGCTTAAACTGTTGCACCAATCTAATCTTGTGCGAACGTCTTGTGCGATTGCCCTTGTGCGATCCAAGAGCTTGTACGTTCAGCTCTTGTGCGACTAAGGGACTTGTGCGATCCGATAAATAATCCAGTAATTTAGGCAATCAGTTAAATCTTTGACTTTTACCAAAACAATTCTAACAGTTTCCAAATCATGCACTAATATATCAAAATATCATTCATCATTGAATCCATATGAATCCTAACAATTATCAAACCATAACAACCCATCTTAATCCTTATTGAATCAATTAGTTTGGTTAATCGTTAAGATGCAATATTCATCAAGCAACAATCCGAAAACAAGAACATAAAGGCCGATTAACATCTACTCGGTTCTATTTCAACAACATGCAAACTCGAATCATATGAACCTTATCACATAAACCCTAATTCCAAATCGACACTAGTTTCACAATCATCATATAGGTTCGGTTTGCTCATTTAAAGGTATCAATCAATCATATATGTCGTTTGTTCATACATTACCACAACATCAAGAATCATTCATCATGTAATCAACCGTAGATATTACATCAAATCATGGAATCATAATATCATTTACCAAAACAATAATCATGAAACACTAACCGGTTATAAAACAAGGATGATCCGAATCAAGAAAGCTTCGAGGAAGAGGGATGGAATGCCGTCGAGTTTGAGAGGGAGGGAAAAGAGTTTAGGGTTTTGTGTGTGTTTACTTGTGTTAGCAAATAATGAGAAACAAAACTCCCCAAGGGATAAATGCATACGTATAGGAGGATTGGGCCGAACCCATGCTTGGGCTGCCCTTGGTCTCGAGCTCAAGATGTGCAAAATTGGGCCGAGAGAATGTGTATGACGAAGGACGAGTTGTGCGGCCCAAAGGGCTTGTGCGATTTCATTATATATATACATACATTACTCACACAACCATATAACATAACAAACATTCCATTAAAACCACATATTACGTAATCACATATTGTCCAAACAAGTTACATCAAAGCATAACGAAAAGTTCTGAAATACGAGTTGTCACATTATCCCCAAGTTGAAAGAAATTTTGTCCCGAAATTTAGCACGTACTCACTGAGGAAGCTAGATAAGTTGTATGGTTTCCTGGTTTTCCTGGGGTGTCACATCCTTCCCCCGTTGGTTTGGAATTTTGTCCCGAAATTCCGTAGTAGCTTCAGCCTCAGTAGTGGTTTCACTGTTCTCGAACTACTGGGGATACTTGTGTTTCATCTGGTCTTCTCGTTCCCAGGTAAACTCTAGGCCACGACGGGAGTTCCAACAAACTCGAACAAGGGGTATTCTGGTGCACTTGAGAACCTTAACGTCTCGGTCAGTAATCTCTACTGGTTCCTTGACGAATCGCAGCTGATCATCGATGGCGAGTTCCTTAAGAGGAACTATGAGGGTCTCATCTGACAGACACTTCTTCAGATTTGACACGTGGAAAACATTATGAACTCCACTGAGTTCTTCAGGTAGATTCAGTTTGTAGGCCACCTTGCCTATTTTCTCAATGATTTCGAAAGGTCCAACGTAGCGTGGATTCAGCTTGCCCTGCTTGCCAAAGCGAACTACACCTTTCCAAGGTGATACTTTAAGTAGTACTCAATCCCCAACCTAGAACTCGAGTGGTTTCCTGCGCTAATCAGCGTAGCTTTTCTGACGGTCACGAGCTGCCGCCATTCGTTGCCGTATCTGAGCAATCTTTTCTGTTGTGTCTACGATGAGTTCTGGGCCAGTGATTTGGCTGTCGCCAACCTCTGCCCAACAAAGGGGTGATCGGCACTTCCGTCCGTACAAAGGTTTGGATGGTGCGTTCAGACTGCCCATGCATCTGTGGATGATACGCCGTGCTCATGTCTAAACGTGAGCCAAAGGACTTGTGCATTGCTTCCACAACTTAGAGGTAAAACGTAAATCACGATCGGAAATGATAGAGGTTGGCACCCCGTGCCTAGCAAACACTTCCTTCAGATAGATGTCTCCAAGTGTTGGAAACTTATCCGTTTCCTTGATGGCTAGGAAATGTGCAGATTTTGTCAACCGATCCACTATCACCCAAATAGTATCATTTCCTCGTTGAGATCTAGGTAGGCCAGTAATGAAGTCCATGGAAATTTGCTCCCATTTCCATGTCGGGATCTCTGGTTGTTGAAGTAGGCCTGATGGTCTCTGGTACTCGACTTTGACTCTCGCACAAGTCAAGCATTTACTAACGTAGGTTGCTATGTTGGCTTTCATGTGGGGCCACCAGTACGTAGTCTTGAGATCGTGGTACATCTTATCCGAACCAGGATGTACTGAGTAACGGGACTTATGCGCTTCATCCATCACAAGTTCACGCAAATTACCATAAAGTGGAACCCAGATGCGCCCTGTTACGTAATAATCACCGTCTTCCTTTTGTTCTAGCCATTTTTTCGATCCTCGTAGGGACTCAGCCCTGATGTTCTCTGCCTTCAATGCTTCGACCTGAGCATCACGAATTTGAGCGGGAAGGCTAGAGTGAATGGTAAGCTGTAACGCACGTACACGCTTAGGTTTTGTTTCCTTACGACTGAGGGCGTCTGCCACAACATTGGCTTTGCCTGGATGGTACTTGATTGCGCATTTGTAGTCGTTGAGGAGTTCGACCCATCGACGTTGTCGCATGTTCAACTCCTTCGGGTCGAAGATATGTTGGAGACTCTTGTGATCGGTGTAAATAGTGCACTTGGTACCGTACAAGTAATGTCTCCATATCTTAAGCGCGAAAACTGTTGGTGCATCTAGTATCTGTTAACTTCGTCTTAATTGAGTCTTATGTCTAGATAGGATAAACGATCACACAATAGAGTTGAAATTAGGGTTTTATATGTAAATGTGAGTGATTCCGCTTGAAAGTGTATATGTTCAGTTCAAGCGAAATCAGATCGTGTAATTCCGCTTGAAACGACATGTTACATGTTCAAGCGGAATCACAACTACTATATATACCTGTGTGCTAATGTCATTTGGAGTAGAATTAGACCATATGTTCTGAGCCGAGGTGCTGTCCGTTTGTCATTTGAATGTGTAAAAGCTCAGGAAATCAGTAATAGATAAAGATTAGAAAGGAACAAGCTGTGTTGACATCTTTTATATTGATTCCGCCTTCGTATTTGATGATGAACTACTCAGATTGACTCGTTAGGTTCACACAACGATCCAACAAGTGGTATCAGAGCTCAGGACGAGGAGTTCATACCAATTCAGCTTGAAATCATCGGATTTTCTCACTTCTACTCATTCTTTTCTGATTTGAACAAAATTTGACGGTCAAAATGGCTTAAAATTCTCATATATCAAGTGAAACATAGTGTTAACTAATCCTTGAAAGTTTTGGACCTTAATTCAGACAAAATCTGATAAAAACAACTAATTCCGCTCTAAAAACTGTTCGAACATGCTGATGTCATACTAATTCCGCTTGAAATAGTATGTATGATTTCAAGCGAAATCAGTTTGTCTAGTTGATTCCGCTTGAAATAGTTGTTGATTTCGCTTGAAGTCTTATTCCGTTTTAAAGTTATAGTCTGATTCCGCTTGAAATGAGATTTCGCTTGAAAGTTTCAAACAATATTAGCTATTCCGCTTGAATAGTCTTATTCCGCTTGAAAAGCAATCTTGCTTAAAAGCTGATTTCGCTTGAAGCTATTTCGCTTCAACTGATTCCGCTTGAAATTGTTGTTTTCAAAATTTCAAAAATTTATCTAATTGTTTGTTGACTGTTTTAGGTACTTGAAAGATGGAAGATTTCATGAATCCTTTCTGTGATGTGTTTGCTTTTACCGGTGGTTCGGGAGATGGCACTTCAAGCAACACGAATGAAACTACACCAACACCAAGTGCAAAGAAAATTATTCAGGATGCTATGAGCGTATACAGTGCATACGGAACATACAATAAGCCGCCCAAGTTGATGGCTATTGAAGATTACAACAGATGGGCTACCAGATTTGAAGAATGGCTTAAAGCGTTCGCATATCCCAGTGGGAGAAGTTTGAAAAATGGATTTGATATGGGAAGAGATGATTATGAGAACTTAGAGGAAAATCAGATTGAAAAATACGTTGCTGAACAGAAGTGTATTGCATTACTTTACCAATCTGTCCGAGATGACATTATCGCATTGATCGAATACAAAGATTCAAGAGACCTTTGGGAAAAACTAAAAATAAAATGTATTGGTAGTACTGAAATAGTGAAGAACAAAAAGAAACTGTTACGAAAAGAGTTTGATTTGTTTGGATGTTTAAAGAACGAGTCTGTTTCCAAGATGATCGAAAGATTTGGACAGCTGAAGATGGAGCTTGCTAGACATGACATCATTTACAGTCAAGAAGAGCTGGTAGACAAATTCTTTGATGCTCTACCGAATGAGCAAGACTGGCAGTATTTTGCATTGATGTTGAAGAATACGATAAAGCCAGCTGATTTGAAGGTTGATCTGCTTATAGAAAGACTGGAAAGTCATGAATTGGAGATCAAGAAATCCAGCAAAGTCAATAACACATCTTATCAATAGAATGTGGAGTTGTATTACAGAGGCAGTATGCTCCCTAAGACTGCATCTCCAAAGACAACCTTTTCAGCTGAAAGCTCAAATACAAAGAATCAAGAAAATCCTAGCAGTGGCTACCATGGTGGTTCTTCGTCAAATACTTCAAATCAATCTGCACCAAAGAATCTATTTCAATGTAACATTGCTGTTGATCTGAAGAATGGTCAGAATTTCAGTGAAGAGTCTGCTAAACAACAGATGGTGTTCTTAGCATCCGTGTTAGAATCGTACGAAAGTCTCGTGGCAGGCAAAATAAGCAACACCAACCTAACAAAAGAAGACTACGATCAGATCGATCCTGAGGAGATGGAATTGATCGATATAAGGTGGTGTATGGCTAGTGCAGTGAGAAGAGCGCAACGTTTCGTGGAGATTACAGGAAGACAGTCTATTGGTGGACCTTCTACCAAGTTTGGTTTTGATAAGTCAAAAGTGACATGTTTCAAGTGTAAACAGAAATGTCACTTTAAGCGTGAGTGCAGAAATGCTAATGCTGATGATACTGCAAATCCTTTTCGAGAGGATTATTACAAGAGAGCGATCTATCATCAGAATAAATCAGAATCTCCCAGGATGAAGCAGATAGAGGAGGCCCAAAGAGAAATCCAGGGCACTTGCAGTTTTTCATGACGATGAAGGTTACGATTGGAGTGATGTTTTGCCTGAGGAAGATGTGACAACTCGAGTTTCCAAGATTTCCATCTTCGCATTAATTGCACGTTAATTGTTTAAGTCATTTGTTCACACGACTTGTTTGTTTCACAACTGTACATGTTTGTAATCGGTTAAATTGTTTTGTGACTGATATGTCCTTGGTGTGCATTATGTGGGTGCATGTTTGTAGTATGCTTGGTATTAATATTATGATATATATTTAATAACAATGAAATGGAACTTTGGCTGAAATCACACCCCACATGAAAACACTCTTCCCACGAAAACACTAGAGAGTGTTTTCGTCCACCATGTGTTCATCGAAAACAAAAGTGGGCTTTGGCCCAGTATCGAACGAATATAGGATTTGTTTTAATCTGTGCGTGTAATTGATAACTGACTAAACCCTAATCACATCTCCTCTCTCTCTCTCGGTTTGCTTTAAACCCGACGGCTGCTCCTCTTATTCGAAGCCAGATTTCTTGTTGATCATTCTGAGTTCGGTTAGTGACTTCCACGTTTAATTATTTTCAGATCTGAATGTATATAGTTATGTTGTTGGTTGTGTTCTTGAAAGAGTTACATATGATCAATCTGTCATGCGAAACAGGATATTAATTTAGAGTATTAGGTTTGATGTGATTGAATGATTAATATTGAATGATATGAGTGTGACCTACTGAATCTTATTTATTGTCCAACATGTGATCCTGACAAATTGTGAGGATATGTAAATCCTTTAATATTAAATGAATGGATGCTATTTTTGAATGCTTGCTAGTGGACCGATTTTAATAAGATAAACGCATGTGATCAGTAGCCATATGATTGTTCATAGGAATGTGTAAATTGATAAAGTTTTGATCAACAGTGTGTCGATATATTGAGTTTGTCGGCTATCATGATTAATCTTGGTCCTATCAAAATAGTAGAGTCAACTATGACATCATAAGAATTCTTGTATCAATTGATTCAGTAACAGTTGTCAGATCCATTATCTCGGTCCAATAAAATGATTATATGATTAGATGGTTGGTTCGATTGAATCTTTATTTGATAACTGTTAGCATGCTTAGGGTTTTCTGTTGTTGATGATGATGTAAATGGCGAAAACCCCCACCTACGAAAACACTACCCGACGAAATCAAAGAGCAGACGAAAAAAAAACCCAGTGTTTTCGTCAAAACCCAAGCCTGACGAAATCACTTTGGGATTTCGTCACCCTAGTGATTTCGCCAATAAATGTCTTTGCCAAATAGGGTTTTCGGCTTATGATCTGTAACTAGTATGTTGAACCTGCTACTTGTTAACTCCGTTAGTTATATACTTTGTTGAGTTAAATGTGTAACTCTGTTAAGCATGTAAACCTCTATTAAGTTGTTAATTCTATTTGTTTACTAATTCAGTTAGTTAACTAACACTGTTAGTTATTATCTCTGCTAGTTTATTAATACTGTTAGGTATGTTATTTCTGTTAAGCCTGTTAACTCAGTTTAGTATGTTAATGAATAACCGTGTTGGAATAAACTGTGAATGACACTTATGTGAAGCATGAATTTCATGAGTTTACGTGATACATGACGTTAACTGCCAAGCACTATGTGATGTTTGATTTGCATGCGAGTCATTACGAACGAAACTGATTGTATATACATGCCTACTTTAGGTCATGACTGATTATTTGTGAGCGTGTATTTCTTTAGCATACCGAGCAAACCAAGGTGAGTTCACACTCTTACCAAGGCATGGGATTCCCGGGGTTGGGAATGGGATTGAATGATTACTTGTACTTACATCACTACTGAAATATGTACCACTGACCTCGTTAGGTGTAGGACACCTATAGATACAACCAGACTAGTAAAACACGGGAAGCCCCCACTAATCTTCGCACACATGTCTGTGAGACCGCGATACAAATGCTAATCTTCGCAAACATGTCTCTGAGACCGCGATACGAATACTAATCTTCGCAAACATGTCTGGGAGACCGCGATACAAATACAAATACAACTAGTCTAGGATACATGGGAAACCCCCACTAACCTTCGCACACATGTCTGGGAGACCGCGATACGAATTAATACGATACCTAGTACAAGCGAACAAATGATTTACGAACGAATACTATAACTAAACAACCAACTGTGAACTCGCTCAACTTTGTTGTTGACTCGTTGTTACATGCCTTGCAAGTCGTTAGGTACTCATAGAGCTTGCACGGGGAGGCACAGTCGCTGTGGGACATGGATCGTGGATGCCATGTTAAACGTTTATGACATTTCAAACTTATTACTTATGTTGGGTTTTTCATTTATGCTTCCGCTAAACATTGATACTATACTTTTGTTTTGAACACCTTTCATATTGTTTGGTTGAATTACATTTACTCATTACATTGTTTAATATGATTGGTGGCTTGATCCTGGTCAGTCACGCCTCCAAGCGGTGATACTCCGCATGTGGATTTTGGGGGTGTGACAGATTGGTATCAGAGAATTGTTGTCTAACAACAAAGATATATTCGCCTGGTGCCCAGCAGACATGACTGGGGTCCCGCGCGACATAGCGCAACATTGCCTAAATATAAAACCATCAGCGGAACCTGTTGCTCAGGGGAGGCGCAGGTTTACTGAAGGAAAAGCAAAAGCCATGGACGAACAAGTGGCAGAACTACTCAACGCAGGAATCCTACGAGAAGTCAAATACCATACATGGGTTGCTAATTCTGTAATGGTACAGAAACACAGTGGTGGCTGGAGAATGTGTGTCGACTTCAAAGACCTCAACAAAGCATGTCCGAAAGATTGCTACGCACTGCCGAAGATAGATAAAAAAGTCGACTCCCTAGCATCATTCAGATGGAAATGTTTTCTCGACTGCTACAAAGGCTATCATCAAGTCCAGATGAAAGAGGAGGACGGAGATAAGACCACATTCCGCACTGATAAAGGCATCTTCTGCTACACCAAAATGCCTTTTGGTTTGCGCAATGCCGGCGCAACTTACCAGAGATTAATGGACACAGTTTTCAACAGCGACATCGGCAAGACAGTTGAAGTGTACATGGATGACCTTGTCATCATGAGCCATGAGGAAGACTCGATGCTCAACAATATTCAGCGCACATTCGACTCTCTGCGCAGTGTGAATTTAAAACTCAACCCAACAAAATGCTCCTTCGGCATGGAAGAAGGAAAAATTTTGGGTTTCATAGTCACGAGAGATGGCTTTAAAGTAAATCCAGAAAAAGTGCAGGCTATTCAGCTAATGCCGTCACCAACAACAGTCAAAGAAATGCAAAGGCTCGCCGGGCGTTTGGCAGCCTTGAACAGATTTTTGGCTAATCACGCAGCAAAGTCTTATCCATTCATCAGCACGCTACGAAATTGCGCAAAGAAAACCGACTTTCAATGGACAGCTGAAGCGGAAGTAGCGTTCAAGCAAATGAAAGAATGTTTAATCCAGCTACCAACGCTGACCGCGCCAAAAGAAAACGAACCACTAATATTATATCTATCTGCTGCGGAAGTAGCGGTCGGGGCAGTACTGATGGTAGAACGCGAAAACATTCAGACTCCAATCTATTATATAAGCAAAATGCTCACCGGTCCGGAAACTCGTTACTCAATGATAGAAAAACTAGTCCTTGCACTAGTACACGCATCACGACGACTGCGCAGATATTTTTCGGGCCACGCCATCACAGTTCTCACCAATTATCATTTGGGCCAGATTTTATCCAAACCCGACGTCGCGGGAAGGTTGGCTAAATGGGCCATTGAGCTGGGAGGATACAATATCTTCTATAGACCAAGACCAGCAATCAAAGGGCAAGTCCTAGCAGATTTTGCTACCGAAGTTCCCATCGACAAAGTTCAAGAGTGCGAAGCAATCCAGAACCCTATACCCGTTTTCGACGATAGAGTCTGGACTTTACACACAGATGGTGCTTCCAATGACGATGGAGCAGGAGCAGGTCTCCGACTAATCAGCCCAGATAATCACGAACTCACATAAGCCATACGCCTAGATTTCCGAAGCACTAACAACGAAGCAGAATATGAAGCGTTTCTAGTTGGCCTTCGCTTAGCGCTAAAAATGGGGGCAAGAAATCTTGAAGCTAACGTCGATTCAAAACTAGTAGCCGAGCAAGTTAATGGCAACTACGATGCAAAAGAAGCTATGGCATTATACCTTGAACAAGCGCGAGTTCTAATCAGCCAATTCCAAACATTCAAAGTTAACCACATAAACAGAAGCGAGAACAAGCACGCAGATGCGCTGAGCAAATTAGCCGCTACCAGCTTCAAACACTTAGCAAAGGAAGTACGCATAGAGGTACTATCCAACCCTTCTATTCATCTCAAACAAGTAAGCGTCATAGAAATGGGAAATCCATCCTGGATGTCTCCAATTATTTTATACCTTCAACACGGAAAACTTCCGGAAGGAAAAGCAGAAGCTCGAAAAATACAACACAAAGCGATAAATTATGAAATAGCGGATGGCGTCCTTTACCGAAAGTCATTTATGGGCCCATTACTACGTTGTGTTGATAAAAAAGACGCCCAATACCTAGTCAGGGAAATCCACGAGGGATTATGCGGAATACACGCGGGACCGCGCATGATCGTGGCAAAGATAATGAGCGCTGGATACTACTGGCCAGGGATGCACATGGACGCAGTTGATTTATTAAGAAGATGCGCAGCCTGTCAACGCCACGCCCCAAAGACACTCCGACCCAAAAATCCGCTAATTCCCGTTACTTCCGCCTGGCCATTCCAACAGTGGGGCATCGATCTTGTCGGCCCATTTCCTGACGCGCCAGGAGCAGTAAAATTCATCATCGTGGCGGTTGATTACTTCACAAAATGGGTAGAAGCTAAAGCTTTGGCCTCAACAACAGCAATGGTAATCCGCAAATTTATATGGTAACATATCATTTGCAGGTTTGGATTACCATTGCGCATTATTTCCGACAATGGTACAAACTTCGCCTCAGAAGATCTTCAAAAATGGTTCAAAGAAATGAAGATCGAACATAATTTCGCTTCCGTCGCGCACCCCCAAGCAAACGGTCAAGTAGAAAGTGTGAACAAACAGATCGTCGACGGCATAAAAGCGCGGCTAGGAACAGCACGCAGAGGATGGGTCGACGAACTTCCCAGCATCCTTTGGGCACATCGAACAATGCCAAAGACTAGCACAGGCGAAACTCCGTTTAGTCTAGTCTATGGGTCTGAGGCCGTCATTCCAGCTGAGATCGGCTTACCATCACCGTGCATGATAGCCATGGAAAAACAGAACAACGAACAAGAGCGAAGAATGGATTTGGACCTCCTGGAAGAAAGGTGCGAGAACGCCGCCATAACAGAAGCAAGGTACAAATCCAAACTCGAAAAATATTACAATACGCGCGTCCGCGTATGCACCTTTGTCCCCGGTGATTTCGTCTTGCGCGACAATTAAGCTTCAAACGCTGAAAAGCCGGGCAAATTAGCGCCAAAATGGGAAGGGTCATACATCATTAACGAGGTCCTAGGCAAAGGGCCATATACCCTAAAAAGGATCGATGGGACCTTAGTTCCCCGCACCTGGAACGCACAACAGTTGCACAGGTGTTACATATAAACCAAGTCTACAAAAGCGGAAAGAACATACAGGCAATGTATTTCATTATTATGTCTTGTATTACAAGCCTTGCGCTCTTATCAATACAAACATCATCTTTACTTATGTCACTATTTATTACAAATTGCATGTAATTTCTTTGGTTCGCGCGAAAACAATATGGTCAAACATTGTACACCTCATAAACAGTCTAAACCAGGCAAACAATCAGGCCTTTTGGACAAACGTTCACACATGAGCACAATACCATCTCTCATTCGCCTTACCTATTCAAAGCAATTAAGAACATGCAACATATTGTAATCTAAACAAGCAAATTACAAGCACGGCAGTGCATCAAAATATACATTACCCAGTGTAACATAAAACACTTCTTAACAAAGATCATGACAATGATCTTTGGAAATTTTTAGTACCAAAAACTAAGAATATTTACAACAATCACACCGGTGATCTTCAAAAAGAGGTTTGTGCTAACAGACTAACATAAACATCAAAGAAAGGGAAATACAACTCCCAAAACCTAATCAACAGCAAGTTCATCTTCAACATCCACTTTCCCCGGAGGTTTTTTCCGACGTCGGTACACCAACCGACACCCTCCTTCCCGGATCATCGGAAAACGAGCACTCAAACCATCCGCATCCAGCACAGCAATATTATTATCAGTAACCCTTCCTTGCTGGAGAACTTTGTCATCAGAACAAGCCACCATAGAAAGACCAGCAAGGATATAGTTCTCTCCGGTAACCGTCAATGGCGGAGAAGCAGCAAGTAGCAAGAGAGCTTCAGCAGCTTCTCGAATCTTCAGGATATCTGAGAGTCGTCGGGAACGAACGGTACGTTTTCCCATCATTTTTTCCAAATTAAAAAGATAAACAAGCACCCCAATGCATATATATAAAAGAACTCAACCTCGGGAAAGGAGAAACACACTCATCATTAATTGTCAGAACTATATCACATCCAAACGACGCTACAGGAACCAAGGTCATTTCCTCATTAATGAAGTCTGACAAGCGCCACTACAAATCTCAAGACAAAAGAGAAAAATACCCACTCTTACTGCCAGCTGACGTCATTACACGTCAGAGCATGATTACAAAGTCACATTTTTTCACTTTTTTCAACAAATTAAAGCTTCTCAGAGAAGGTTCCTTATTTCTCGCGCCCAAAAGCATTCCCCTCTCATTAGTCTAGTGCTCCACTTATTTGCATAAGTACAACACTAGACTGGGGGGACTTGAAGGGGTAAGGTCCCAAAAACCTCATAATAAGTATTTAGGACCATACCACAATCCTGCTTCTAACCTCCTAATCTTGCGCGGCCGCGCACTGGTCTTACAAAAGGAAAAAACAGTCAGCAATCTATAGTCGCGCGCCCAAAGGAAAACATAAATCCTTGCGCCTTCTCCTATTAGCAAAGGATAAAAATCCCGAGATCAATACTTCCGCCCAAATATCCAGACTTGGATATTATTTTACCCAGGCTTGGGATTTATTCGTCTGTTTCCATACAGTAAGGTGTCACACCAGATTACAGCAATAATCTTCTAGAAGAAAAACAACCGTGCACCACCCAGGCGGTTATAACCATCTGGACACGTGTCATTACCACGGGCACTCTTGAAATCACAACGAAGGCATGCAATTGGAGAATAAATCTCCACTTAATCACTTTCCACGTGGCAACTCCCCAGCCATAGATCAAACCACGATCCGTGTGCATTCACATCGGATCGAGACAACTTGACGTTGGATCAAAGAACTTAACGGAAGAAAATGTAACCGCTACGGCGTTAGCATCTTCCGTTATCTTTTCAATAACAGGTTTTCCCTCCCAAACTCCCGGTTACAAATACGAGAACTATTCAGGTATGAATTCAGACTATTCACACTATTCAAACACTTCTTCTCCTTCATTATCAATACTTATTCTCACACCGGAGTCGGGTCAAGGAGAGAACCTCCCTCTCCCCTTGGCGAGGCTAACGGTGTTCTTTTTTGCAGAACCATCGGAGAAGAAGATCAGCAACAACTGAATCCATCGAGAGAGAGCTAACCTTTTTATGCGGATTCAAACCCCCTAGATATCTCGGTTCCGACCATTTATTTAGTGTTTCTTCAATGTAAACCTCTGTTAAGTTGTTAAGTGGTTAACTCTATTTGTTTACTAATTCAGTTAGTTAACTAACACTGTTAGTTATTATCTCTGCTAGTTTATTAATACTGTTAGGTATGTTATTTCTGTTAAGCCTGTTAACTCAGTTTAGTATGTTAATGAATAACCGTGTTAGAATAAACTGTGAATGACACTTATGTGAAGCATGAATTTCATGAGTTTACGTGATACATGACGTTAACTGCCAAGCACTATGTGATGTTTGATTTGCATGCGAGTCATTACGAACGAAACTGATTGTATATACGTGCCTACTTTAGGTCGTGACTGATTATTTGTGAGCGTGTATTTCTTTAGCATACCGAACAAACCAAGGTGAGTTCACACTCTTACCAAGGCATGGGATTCCCGGGGTTGGGAATGGGATTGAATGATTACTTGTACTTACATCACTACTGAAATACGTACCACTGACCTCGTTAGGTGTAGGACACCTATAGATACAGCCAGACTAGTAAAACACGGGAAGCCCCCACTAATCTTCGCACACATGTCTGTGAGACCGCGATACAAATGCTAATCTTCACAAACATGTCTGTGAGACCGCGATACGAATACTAATCTTCGAAAACATGTCTGGGAGACTGCGATACAAATACAAATACAACTAGTCTAGGATACATGGGAAACCCCCGCTAACCTTCGCACACATGTCTGGGAGACCGCGATACGAATTAATACGATACCTAGTACAAGCGAACAAATGATTTACGAACGAATACTATAACTAAACAACCAACTGTGAACTCGCTCAACTTTGTTGTTGAGTCGTTGTTACATGCCTTGCAGGTCGTTAGGTACTCATGGAGCTTGCACGGGGAGGCACAGTCGTTGTGGGACATGTATCGTGGATGCCATGTTAAACATTTATGACATTTCAAACTTATTACTTATGTTGGGTTTTTCATTTATGCTTCCGCTAAACATAGATACTATACTTTTGTTTTGAACACCTTTCATATTGTTTAGTTGAATTACATTTACTCATTACATTGTTCAATATGATTGGTGGCTTGATCCTGGTCAGTCACGCCTCCAAGCGGTGATACTCCATGTGTGGATTTTGGGGGTGTGACAGAAGACGCAGTTGGTTATGCCTTCACAGCAGCAAAGATTGTTCCATTTAAGGATAAGAGAACGGAAGAAGTGAAGTATGTGAACAGGAAAGATACAGCTCGATTTATGAAAGCCAAAATCTATCGTACCTGGATGGAAGCAAAGAAGGCAAGGCGATGGGATCTTGATAGAGAATGTTATCTTGATCCTAATGGTAACATAGCTGTGGATCCAGATACTGTTGATCTTGAAGTTCTCACCAAACAAATTGCTGATGAAGAGGAAGCCAGACAGAGAGAATGGTGGGGAGGAGGAGAAGCTGTTGAGAAAGAAAAAGAAAAAGAGACAGTAAAAGAACCAGATCCAAAGAAGATTGATGACGGAGTTATTGGTACGTCACAAGAACTCACCGCTGAAAATTTGAAAAAGATGGCTGACAAAGTTCTAGCTGCAAAAGAACTAGAGGTAGTTTCTGGTTCTGGAACTGAGTCCAAAGATAAGGTCAGTACAAATGATACACATGTGTCAGGTAAGAATGGTACATCTGAGAACAACTGCAAAAATTGCATGAAAGAGTGCAAAGTTTGTAGTACAGTTGCTTACCTTAGTGGTAAGAAAGTTGAAGAACTGACTGGTAGAGTCAGAAGTGTTGAAGATCAAATCTTAAACCGAGATAAGTTGTTGAAAGCTTCGAATGTCAAATTAAAAGAATTAACTGAGAAAATTGAAAATGATAAAAATGACGTAGAAAGAATCAGGAAAGAAAATGAAAAATTGATTTTTGAAAATCGTCAAATCTCATAAAATTTTGAAAAGCTAAAACGAACGGTTAAAGATTGTGATGAAAGAAATGGTAAGACAGACAAGGAAAATCTTCAACTGACCGGTGTTCTTAGAGTGAAAGAAGAGTTAATCAATCAACAACTGGATAAAATTGCTAAGTTGAAGCTTCAATTTCAAGAAGCTAAAATTGAAAATGAACGCATCCAGTTGAAATTGAAAAGTTATAACTCTGCAAGCTTTGTTTTACAACACATTGTTCCCAAACCCATCGAGAAAAACAAAGCAGGCGAAGATGTATATGCTGATGGAACCGGGGTGGGGTATCATCAGGTTCCACCACCAGTTCTAAACAATTTCTCAAAGAAGAAATCCGGGTTGGTTAATGATGAAGATGTTCATGAAGTGAAACTTCCTGAATCAATTGATGTTACATTTACTTCATCTTTCGATGAAGATAGTGTTCAATCTGAAATTGTTAAAAGTATGGCTGAAAATGTTTTAAAATCTGAAAGTGACACTACTGAGGAAGATGAATGTTTTCTGGATAAATACATTCCGAAACAAAAGTCCAAAAACAACTTAAATGAAGAATCTACTCTTGTCATGTATAAGATGTCGGGATCGGATAAGTTGTATTCAGATTCTGAGTTTCCACTGGAGAATGTTAATGTTGCTAAATTGAAAAATGTGTTCAAATTGATTGAAATTGATCTATCTGAAGTAAAAAGTTTAAATCAGACAAAGAGACAAATGAATTTTGAAAAAGATAAACTTTACTATAAGAAACCAGTTGTTCCACCGCGTTTTTATAACAAAAATCAAAACAGATGGTCGGGTGGATATCAGGGTGGTAAGAATTATCAGAGAAAGAATTTTCAAAACAAGAAGTTTGCTGAGAAAAATGTGTTTGTGAACAGTTCAAGTTCAATTTCTGATGAAGAATCTGAGATTTTTTCAAAATCAAACAAAGAGTTCTTTGAAAAGAAAGCATCGCAGTCTCAGTCTGAAGGCACAAATCGGGTAGCTGACACTCAAACATGCTTCAAATGTAATCAAGTTGGACATATTGCACGAAAGTGTACCAACTTGAAGTCTAAGACTGAAGTTGTGATGAATTCAAGAAAGAAAGATGATGTGAAGGGAAAAGCTCCATTGGTTGTTGAGAAAAAGGTTTTGAAAAATGACAACATCAAAGTCAAAACTGAACCTGTTAAAAATGTGGTAACTAAAAATGACAAGTTTTACAAACGGGTTGCATCGTCTCAACAAACATGGAAGCCAAAAACTGTTGACAAGAAAGAAAGTTCATCTAAACCAAAGGTTTCAAAGTCAGAAAAACAATCGTCTTCTACCATTCTGGTAAAGATGGATGTTCCTTTGGATTATTATGAACAGTTGGAGAAACAACCTTCTACTCCACCAGAGAAGAAGAATGTTCAAGAGAAAGATCAACCAACCGGTCAACCTAAGAAAGATGAGTTTTTCTTATACAAAAAGGTTGAGGTTGGATCTGAGGAAAGCTTAAAGATGAATGATAAAAAATTTCCGCCACTTTACACTATAAAATCTCACTTAAATGTCAAGTTACCCGAGTTAAAAGAGGCTTGGGTGGCTTCAATGTCTCACTAAATATTTGTGATTTGTGCAGGAGCTTCCAAGATCCGTTTCACGTTGGATTATGGATAGTGGAGCTTCTCGGCACATGACGGGGAAAACAACCCTGTTATACGATGTTCATGGTTTCAATGGAGGTTATGTAGGTTTTGCAGGCAGTCAAGGTGGTAGAATAATCGGTGAAGGACTCTATCTAATGGAATCATCACGTTTGAGAGAGTTAACTACACCGCCGAGCTTGAAAACAATCTTCTGAGTATCTCTCAGATTTGTGATCATATGTATACAACGCACTTTACAGACAAAGAATGTTTGATCTTGAAACCAGGATTTTTTGTTCCTGAAGAATGGATTATCATGAGAGCGCCCAGGGTGAATGATCTGTACGTGTTTGACATGAGTGTAGCAACTACAACCATGGGTCAGGCACACTGTTTTATGTCAAGAGCAACGAAAAAAGAATCAAAGTTATGGCATCGAAAGATGGGCCATATTCACTTGAGAAAAATGAATCACCTGGTGCATAACGACTTAGTTACTGGTGTTCATGTGAAAGGTTTTCATCTGGAAGGAGAGTGCATCAGTTGTGTCAAAGGAAAGCAAAAGAAGAAATAGCACCCCGGGAAGAAAGAAAATTCAATCTCAAGACCTTTAGAGAGACTTCACATGGATTTGTTTGGTCCAGTGAACGTCAAAAGCATTACATGGGATCTCTATTGTCTTGTTGTCACAGATAATTATTCAAGATTTTTATGGGTATTATTTCTGAAGTCAAAAGATGAGACGTTTGATGACGCTTTTCAAGAAGATGGAAAACTTGTACCAAACTCGAATTAGAAGATTACGTAGTGACGATGGTAGTGAGTTCAAGAATATCAAGATGGAAGAGTATTGTGATGAGAGAGGTATATTGCATGAATTTAGTGCTCCTTACACTCTGCAACAGAATGGAGTAGCTGAAAGAAAGAATAGGACACTAATCGAAACAGCTAGGATGATGCTTGCAGATTCTAAACTACCTGTAAATTTTTGGGCAGAAACAGTCTCAGCTGCGTGCTATACACTCAACCGGGTTCTCACAGTGAAGAAATTTAACAAGACATGTTTTGAGCTAATCAATAACCGCAAACCGAACTTGAAGTATTTAGAACCGTTTGGGTCACCCTTAACAGTTCTAGAACCTTTCGGTAAATTTGGTGCAAAGAGCATTGAGGGAATATTTGTGGGTTACTCAAGTCCACAAAAGAGAGTTTTTGTTCCTAGCTTTAAGCGGATTATTGAAGCACATAATGTTGAATGCCAAGGTCACACAATGCCACCGCAAAATCCCGGTGATTCATGGCGTTTTCACTATGATACTTTATGGGATTCGTTTGACATGAAAGAAGAAGAAGAAGACTTCTTTGACGAGTTGGATATTCTGAGAGAGTATGAGTCATCGCAGGAAAGGTTCCCAGCTGAGTATTTAAGACGACCACGACAAACTTTAAATGATGATGAAGCAGGTCCAAGTAATGCTGGAGAACATGATGATATTCAACAAAATGAAGTTGCTCATGATAATCAGATGGCAATTAATGATAATCTAGAATCTGATAATAGACCGATATTTGATCATGGTGATTCAGATTCTGAGGGGGAGCAAATTCAGATTTCAAGTCAAACAGTTCCAGTCAGTGAACAAGGTGCAAATCAAAATATTACAAATCTGGAGGGCGAGGTAGATGTTCCAGGCGAGGTGATGCCACGAACTCTTTCATACCATCCAGAAGAGTTGATCATTGGAGAATTGCAGACAGGCGTTCGCACAAGACGACAAATTGACTAAGGCCTTACTTGTTTTTATTCTATAGTTGCTCCTTTACAAACTGAGTTTTCACTTAGTTGTTTTATTTCGCAGATTGAACCGCGAACTTAAAAAGAGGCGCTAACTGAAGATTCTTGGGTCAATGCCATGCAAGATGAATTGAGTCAGTTTGAGAAGTTAGGTGTGTGGAAGTTAGTAGATTTGCCTGATGGTCAAAGGAAGATAAACACCAAGTGGGTGTTCAAGTGCAAGAGGGATGATCGAGGGGTTGTTGTTCGTAACAAAGCTCGACTCGTAGTCCAGGGTTTTAGTCAGTAGGAGGGTATAGATTTCACTGAAGTGTATGCTCCAGTTGCTAGACTAGAAGCGATTAGAATCTTCCTAGCATTTGCATCTTGGAAAAATTTCAAAGTTTATCAGTTAGATGTAAAATCGGCGTTTCTCTATGGGAAGGTAAAAGAGGAGGTATATGTCGGACAGCCACCGAGCTTCATCGATCCAATCCACAAAGACAAGGTCTATTTGCTAGACAAAGCGCTATATGGTTTACACCAGGCCCCGAGAGCTTGGTACGAGACATTGTCTCAACACCTACTAGCCAACAGTTTCATCCGTGGAAAAGTGGATGCCACTCTCTTCACCAAAGAGGTCGACGGTCATCTTCTGATCGTTCAAATATACGTGGACGACATCATATTTGGGTTAACAAATGAGAATCTGTGCAAAGATTTTGAACAAGTTATGAAGCAGAAATTTGAAATGTCATCGATGGGTGAGATGAAATTCTTTTTGGGACTGCAGGTTGATCAACTACCCAAAGGAATTTTCATACATCAAACAAAGTACGTTCATGATATCTTGGAGAAATTCGGGATGTCAGGTTCTACTCCAGCTTCCACCCCATTAGCGACGAATCATGGGATAAACCCTGATCTCACCGGAGCGAAGGTAGATGAAACGCTTTATCGTTCCATGATCGGTTCGTTAATGTATTTGACAGCTTCAAGACCCGATATTATGTATCCAACCTGCCTCGTAGCGCGGTTTCAGTCTAATCCTAGAGCTTCGCATATGGTGATTGTGAAAAGGATATTAAGCTACCTGAAAGGAACTCCATCATTAGGGTTGTGGTATCCAAGACAAGGCGATTTTATGCTCGAAGGATATTCTGATTCTGATTTTGGTTGCTGCAAAGTTAATGCTAAATCAACAACAGCGGGTTGCCAGTTTTTCGGACCTCGCTTGGTCACCTAGCAATGTAAGAAGCAAACCTCTGTGGCTTTATCCACATGTGAAGCAGAGTATGTATCTGCTAGCAGTTGCTGCTCTCAAATCTTGTGGATCCAGCAACAGATGCGCGACTACGGTTTGCAATTTCTAAACACCCCTATCTTTGTTGATAATGAGGCAGCGATAAACATTACTAAAAATCCTGTTCATCACGCTAAAACCAAACACATTGAAATTCATCATCACTTCATTCGCGATTGTTTCGAAAAGAAGTTTATACGAATTGAGAAAATCCACACTGACGAACAGAAAGCTGATTTACATACCAAAGCATTTGATAAAACACGTTTTCAATATTTGCTAAAACTGAATGGTATGAAGCTTTTATCGGTGTTGGAAGAGATTCTTGGCGTTGATGAAGGAGACATTGTAGATGATGATGTTGAGAAACAATCTGCAATGGTTTGTCGATTTTTTAATTGTTTTGGTATTTAGGGGGAGAGTATAGGGTAATATTTTCAGAAAATACAAAAACAGTAAAAAATTTAAAAAAAATCAAAAAACATGAGATATTTTCAAAATCCAAAAATAACAGAAAACTCAAAAAGAGCTTGTGTAAAAAGGGAAAATGATAGTACATCGGCTTGACAGTTACAGTATGCTAAAGATATGTAAAGTTTAAAAAGTCTCGCTGATGATGTGCCGATAGGTTTTTACACAGTTAGTAGGTTTGTTCGGGATATAAACCTAAACCTTTACTTACTTATTTCGGGGGGAACACTACTTGGATATATAGGTAACCCCTGAAATCTTGTTTGAAAGATCCCTCTTTCTGAGATATTAGGTCTTTATACTCAGTGATATCTGGGGTATTATCCCGGGACTTCTGATAATGCGGAAGCAATGGCCTAGTCCCCGGAGAATACTTTACCGATGCCTTGAAATATAGCGCCGCTCTCAGCAAAAATGATGAAACAATAAAATTGATAATCATTGTTGTTGTAAAAAATATTCCTCTAAAGGGGACTCACTTAAAGTCGAACCGTCATCTCTCTGCTGAACGAAAGTTCTGACCTGAGCTCTCACGGTTTCGCAATTTAACCCTTTACAGATATCATCTGTGGTATACTCACCTGTAAGACTGAATATTGGGATTTGGATATGGGAGTATATTCAAGAGGTGGGACACATGAGTAAGTTTAAGTCTTAAAACACTAAATCCATATCCTGGACAGATTGAAAAATTGTGTGAAAATTTAAGTGGATTAGTATATCGACAATCTAAGTGAATTGTTTAATTCAGAGTATGAAATTAAAGCTTAACGGTACTTGTGACTTGTCGAACATCTGATATGATTTCCTAACACGCTCACCAAAAATATGTTTGTAAATAGTTTACTTTTATTGCATTTTATTTCTGTATTTTATTTTCTAGTCTAGAAGTTTTAATTCAAAATCCAAAAAGATTTTTCATTTCTGCTTTATTTTTCGATAAATCAAAGTGGAAAGTTGATCTTCAGATTCGAATTGAAGCAGATGCAGGAAGTTTCTGGGCAGGATGAGTTTGGAGCTAATCATAATAAGTTTGTGAAAATGAAAAGTCAAAACAAGTTCATTAATTTGAAACTTGTAAATATTTCAGAAAATTGTTTGAAAAATTTGTACAAAATGTCAGTGTGAATTGTCTCAGATCAACCAAGGTCATTAAATTGAACTTGGTAGACAAATTGAGTAATCAGGGTCATTAATTTGGACCTGAATACTTAAGTGGATTTCTAAACACTGATAAGGTTATCAATTGAGGTTGAATAGTAAGTTTAAATTGATACTGTTATTATCATATATCTTATATTTAGGAAGAGATTGTGCAGGAAACAGGAATTAAGTTCCCCATGGCAAAGAAAATGTCAAAGTTTGAAATAGAATTCGAGACCTAGCTTATCGAGAAGGGGAGTCTGCGAAAGGGGGAGTCAGAATTCTGAATCAACACTCAAAGGGGAGATTGTAGATTAAAGTTTGAAGATAGAAGATTGAAGGAGCTTTTACAATGTCAAGACAATTTGAAAAGAAACAAAGACTAAAGACTCGACGCCGAAGACTTCGTCAACATCCAAGGGGGAGTCTGTTGGTGCATCTAGTGTTTGTTAACTTCGTCTTAATTGAGTCTTATGTCTAGATAGGATAAACGAGCACACAATAGAGTTGAAATTAGGGTTTTATATGTAAATGTGAGTGATTCCGCTTGAAAGTGTATATGTTCAGTTCAAGCGAAATCAGATCATGTAATTCCGCTTGAAACGACATGTTACATGTTCAAGCGGAATCACAACTACTATATATACCTGTTTGCTAGTGTCATTTGGAGTAGAATTAGACCATATATTCTGAGCCAAGGTGCTGTCCGTTTGTCATTTGAATGTGTAAAAGCTCAGGAAATCAGTAATAGATAAAGATTAGAAAGGAACAAGCTGTGTTGACATCTTTTATATTGATTCCGCCTTTGTATTTGATGATGAACTACTCAGATTGACTCGTTAGGGTCACACAACGATCCAATAAAAACAACAGCTCCCAGCTCCAGATCGTGGGTAGTGTAGTTCTTTTCGTGAACTTTAAGTTGTCGGGATGCGTAAGCAATGACCTTTTCACGTTGCATCAACACACAACCTAGTCCCTGGATTGATGCGTCGCAATAAACCACAAAATTGTCTGTGCCCTCAGGCAATGAGAGGATAGGTGCGCTACAAAGCTTCAACTTCAGCTGCTGAAACACGGATTCCTGAGCATCACCCCAATGGTAGGTGACACCCTTCTGGGTAAGAACAGTAAGAGGTTGCGCGATCTTCGAGAAATCTTTGATAAACCTTCTGTAGTAACCCGCCAAACCCAAGAATTGACGAATTTCAGTTGGAGTTCTAGGTGCAGGCCAATTCCTGATTGAGTCAACCTTGGATGGATCCACATGAATCCCATCCACATTTACCACGTGGCCTAGGAAATGGACTTCACGAAGCTAAAAGTCGCATTTCAAAAACTTAGCATAAAGCTGCTCTGTTCGAAGAAGTCCCAAAATGAGTCGCAGATGACGCTCGTGTTCCTCCTGACTCTTGGAATAGATCAGGATGTCATCGATAAACACAATAACGAACTTATCCAAGTAGGGTTTGCACACTCGGTTCATAAGATCCATGAAGACCGCAGGTGCGTTCGTCTACCCAAAAGGGATAACCAGGAACTCATAATGGCCGTAACGTGTCCTGAATGCTGTCTTAGAGATATCCTCGTCTCGGACTCTCAGTTGATGATAGCCCGATCTCAGATAAATCTTCAAGTAGAAGCTTGACCCTTGCAACTGGTCGAACAAGTCATCAATACGAGGAAGAGGATAACGATTCTTCACGGTCACCTTGTTGAGTTCGCGGTAGTCTACACACATTTGAAAGGTACCGTCCTTCTTCTTCACAAACAAGACTGGAGCTCCATAGGGTGAAGAGCTAGGACGAATGAAACCCTTGCCCATAAGCCCTTGTAGTTGCTTAGTGTCACACCCTGATATTTCAATGTATTACCGGTGGGCCCCGGTGGGCAGTATCGTGACGTAGTTGATATCATCATAGTCAAACAACACAATTTAAATGCACAGCGGAAGCAAAAGATGAATCGCATTACAAACCGAATTAAAAGTAATATCAAGTGTATTACAATAACGGTTGCAAGGGATCCACAAGCGGATCAAAAGTTCAAAAGTTTATTGTTCAACAGATTTAACTTCTAAGCTTGCAAGACTCTTTATTGAAGCTAGGAGTAGCCAGCCTATTCTGTGTAGTACCTGCACTTAGCCTTTTTGGAAAATACGTCAGTTTACACTGGTAAATACAATTAACCGACTCATTTTGAAAATGTTTATGAAAATTGATTTGAATGCACATGGCACAAATAATCTTTTATAACTTGGGATAATTATTTATATATAAACTTGTAATAGAATTACATGTTCGTTATACGTTCAGTAGCCCGGGTTGACACCGATTTAAAGATTAAACTACACACCACATGATTTAGTTCCGTGGTGAGTTATTCTCGAAACTGGCGGTTATACCTTTTTATTTATATATGCACTGGCAGGTGTATGCCTACACCCCGTGCTTAGGTCGTGGCCATTTCTATGAATGATGCCAAGGATATCCGGGACATGGTCATTAACCCCCCAAAGGTTTTAAGCAAACAAAACAATTTAAACGGGTCATCTCAATAAATTAAACTTCATATGATTAACAATTCAATGCCCGACCAAGCGGTATTTTATATACCGTACCCCAAGCCCGTATAAGGGAAAATAAGTTAAAAGTATTTACCTGAGCAAGTATATATCAAAATCAGCGAGTACAAGTAGCTTTTACTGGGCTCCTAATCTGGAACGAAGGTTTTAATAACCTATTAGATTCCTAACGGGTCTTAACTAAGCCTAAACTTAGACCGGTTAGTTTTAAAGGAAGATATACGGTTCAAAACGCACGATTAAGCGATGACCGGATTAGAGTGTGGTTTAGACCCGACAAGTTTGTATACTTGTATAATATGGGTAAACTAAATACATTCTGGATTTTGAGATAAAAACGATAAGGTTTGACCCGTTTCGGCTAGTTTATGCAAACTAGTTACATAAACTGCACCGAACGCGAATAATGCGTAACGGGTAACCAAATGAGTCATGAACAGGTTTCCTAAGTTAATATGCCTTAAATATGTTGTGGTATCAGTAAGTTACCTTCCATTATGCCCAAAATGGATTTAAACTCAAATTATGCCCCGTAGGGGTATTTTGGTCATTTTAAAGGTTATAAAAGAGTTTAAATACTAATCTGAGTTTCAGGTCTGATATAATCAGTAAAAATATTTATTTTTATAAGTCATAACAGTAGGGTATGGCATATATGTTAAATTTACCTTTTATAACCAAACTATGCACCGTAGGGGCGGTAATTTCACATAAGCTTTAAAGGTCAAAATTTGAAGTCTGAGTTTTAAAACTTTTGCTTACTGTTAAAATATAAAAATTTGCTTAAAACATCAGTAGGTATTAAGCCTTATATGAGAAAAATGGTTTTAATACATACTATGCGTTTTAAACGCGTAAAAAGACGGTTTTAAGCGATTTCCGAGTTTTTAAAGAAAAGCTGATATTTTTGTCATTCCAGAAGACTCAAAATATTTTATTTATTATATAAAATCAGTAGCAAAAGGTTTGGTATCAAAATATTATGTAAAACTCATTTTATAGGCCAAAAGGGCAAAACCGACAATTACCGAATCAAAGCTATAACCCTATGTTATGCTCAGCCTAAAAATAAATAAAAATCTTCAAAAATCCTAAAATATTATTTTACATCAGTAGGTAAAAATTTTGGTATCAAAAATTGGGTTTAGATAGGCTTTACGCTAATTACGCTGTTTAATTAATAAAAAGCTTTCTAATTACGCTATTGAGCATAACTCTTAATCTAGACCTCAAACTGATGTGAAAACTTAGGGACATGTTTATAAATCAGTAATAAAGATTATTGTCCTCTCACATTTTCAAAATTCTTGTTTTAAGGTCAAAAGGGCATTATGATCAATATTTAGGCATATAACGGAAACATGTACATGAATCAAATAACTAATGAACCAAGTTGTATAATCACAGAGGGTTATACTAACATGTAACCTGGTCCTAATAAAGCTCTAAGGAATTTCTAAAATATGCTATAATGGGTCAGAACTGAAAGTCAAAGCAAAAGTCCACTTATGCGACTTTCGGTTCCGAACCGAGCTTAAACTGAAAATTGTCGGGTTGAACATGTTTAGACATGTTCTTACCTTGATTGTCAAGTTATATGAGTGATAAAACAGGTTTCATAGCTTCTACATTGTTAATTATGTGTTTATGCGAAAATTAACTTTCTGTTGACTTTTTATAATCAAGTTTGACCCGACAATTTACCTAGTTTGAGTGGGAATCAGAGGGTGCCCTTTTAAGGGTTTATTACCCACATAATTACCAACTCAAAGCTACTTTTAATTCGAGAATTGACTGGACCATTAGTGATTAATCACTAAGTCAAACCTTAATTACGACAGGTTTGACTTTAGGCCATTAAACTAATAAAACTGAATTAAGAGAGGTTAAGGACACTTACTGAAGTCCTATGCACGACTAATGATCCTTAGGAAGTGGTCTTGAGCTCCAGAAATCTCCAGAACAAGTGTTTGGAAGTTTTTCAAGTGAGGTGCCCAAATGTTGCAACAATGAGCTCTATATATAGCCAAGAAAGGGTCATGGAGATTGATCCAGGTGTTATGGCAACTCTAGAGATGAAAACAAGTGTCTAGGGATGTGTTTCAAGCAGCTAAAGGGTGGCAAACTCGCGGAATTTAGCAAACATGCAAGTTGCCACGTTAAACAAATTTTTCTGAGCTGGAAGTCTGTCGCGTTGCGCGACTGAGGAGTGCCTCAGGTGGTGGCGCAGCGCCAGGAGGTAGGGGACCATTAATTCAAGTTTCAAAAATGACATTTTCACCCCTGGACCTTCTAAAGCGTAATTTCTTCCATTTTAAGCACTGTTAACCCATGAAATCTATATTTCTATGATCCATGAGATATAACCAAACATCGTTAGGTCCGGTTTTATTAAACGATAACCGAAAAGACAAGTTTTGCCTCGTTGACGCTTTTAACCACTTAATTACGAAAGTTAACGTATCTTCCTCATACGATATCGAAACCTTGTGAAATTTTTACCACTTATTCTTGGGAGTATAATTAATCGTTACAAGGCTCCGAGTTCGCTAAAAGGTCACTCAGATGTATAACTTAAACATGTTGACACTTTTAACCCTCGCGTCTTGTAAACTTTCATTCGTTTTAAGGTTATAAACATCGTGTAGAGTTGTTAAAAGGCATAATTATCAAATGTTGACACTTTGAATCCTTATATACATATACTTTCTTCGTTTGTCAACTTTAGTCCCTCATAATCAATCCGTTACACGTTTAAAGTTCATGACACGTGTCGATACTATATTGGACATGATTTTTGCGAGGTGTTACATCCTCACCCCCTTAAAATAAATCTCGACCTCGATATTTACTAAAATAAATGAGGGTACTTCTCTTTCATTGTGGACTCTACCTCCCACGTATACTCGGGACCTCTACGGGCATCCCATTTAACCTTTACAATCGGTACATGCTTCCTTCGAAGCTTCTTAACTTGTCGATCCTCAATCGACAAAGGTTTCTCAACAAATTTCAGGCTCTCATCTATGAGCACATTCGTATGTGGTATGACTAGTGATTCATCAGCTAGACATTTCTTCAGATTGCAGATGTGGAATACATTATGAATACCACTGAGCTCTTCAGGAAAATTTAACTTATAAGCCACTGTTCTGACACATTCGATGATCTCGAATGGTCCTATATATCTTGGGCTTAACTTGCTTTTCTTGCCAAATCGCATTACCCCTTTCCAGGGTGATACTTTCAGTAACACTTTGTCACCAACCTCGAATTTTAGAGGTTTACGCCTTTTATCTACGTAACTTTTCTGCCTATCCCTGGCATCTTTGAGACGATCTCGTATCTGTACAATCTTATATGTCGTCTCCAGGACTATATCAGGTCCTGTTAGTTGGACATCTCCAACTTCTGCCCAACAAATGGGTGTTCTACACTTTCTTCCATACAGAGCTTCAAAAGGTGCAGCTTGAATACTGGAATGATAGCTATTATTATATGAAAATTCGATTAATGGAAGATGATCATCCCAACTTCCACCTAGATCAATAACACAAGCTCTTAACATATCCTCCAGCGTTTGAATTGTGCTCTCGCTTTGGCCATCCGTCTGAGGATGATATGCAGTGCTGAAATTTAATCGAGTGCCTAGGGATTGCTGGAAGCTTTTCTAGAAATGTGATGTATACCTCGTATCCCTATCAGAGATGATAGATACTGGCACTTCGTGTAGAGCTACAATCTCGTCCACGTACAGTTGAGCTAACTTATCTGAGCTGTGTGTTTCCTTAATAGGTAGAAAGTGGGCTGATTTAGTCAGTCTATCTACTATCACCCAAATAGTATCATTTCCTTGCTTTTTCTTTGGTAACTTGGTGATAAAATACATAGTCACCATTTCCCACTTCCAGGTGGGAAGTTCAGGCTATTGTAGCAGACCTGACGGCTTCTGGTGTTCAGCTTTAACTTGCGCGCGCGTCAAACATTTGGCTACATAAGTAGCTATAGACTTCTTCAAGCCTACCCACCAATAATTTACCTTTAAATCCTGGTACATCTTATCACTCACTTCCAGGATGAATAGAATACTTAGAACTGTGGGCTTCTTGGAGGATAACATCTCGTAGTCCTCCATAGATTGGAACCCATATTCGTCCATTCAATCTTAGGATTCCATCCTTGCCATATGATAACTGTTCTGCAGTGACTCCCAGTTTTTCATTTGGATAGTTAGCTTCCAGCACAGCTTCCTTCTGTGCGGCTAACAACCTTTCATTCAGGCTGTTCTTTAACTCAATGCTCTTGGCATTGATTCTAAGAGGCTTAACCCTTTCCTTTCTACTCAAGGAATCGGCGACCACATTCACCTTACCTGGATGGTATCGAATTTCACAATCATAATCATTCAGTGTCTCCATCCATCGACGCTGCCTCATGTTCAGATCCTTCTGATTAAACAGATGTTGAAGGCTCTTGTGATCAGAATAGATCACACACTTGGTACCATATAAATAATGCCTCCAAAGTTTTAGTGCAAACACAACTGCACCCAACTCCAAGTCGTGGGTGGTATAATTCTTTTTGTGCACTTTTAGTTGTCGGGAAGCATATTCAATAACTTTACCCTTCTGCATTAGCACACATCCCATGCCAGTGTGCGATGCGTCGCAATAAACCACAAATTCTTCAATCCCTTCAGGCAATGTCAACACGGGAGCATTGCTTAACTTCTGTTTAAGAATATCGAAAGATTCTTGCTGCTTAGGACCCCAATCAAACTTAATATTCTTCCTAGTCAACGAAGTTAGGGGTGCTGCAGTCCTTGAGAAATTCTCAATAAAACGCATGTAATATCCTGCCAGACCTAAGAAGCTGCGAATCTCTGTGGGCGTCTTCGGCTCTTGCCAATTCATGATAGCTTCAATCTTAGCGGGATCCACCTGGATACCACGCTCACTAACCATATGTCCAAGGAATTGGACTTCACGAAGCCAAAACTCGCATTTAGAGAACTTAGCATAAAGCTTCTCTTGCTGAAGAAGTTTAAGAACACACCAAAGGTGCTTCTCATGATCAGCTTGATTCTTCGAATAAATAAGAATGTCATCAATGAAGACAATGACAAACTTGTCCAAGTAGGGTTTGCAAACGCGATTCATGAGGTCCATGAATACTGCTGGTGCATTAGTGAGTCCGAAAGGCATCACTAAGAACTCGTAGTGACCATACTGAGTTCTGAATGCAGTCTTGTGCACATCTTCATCTCTAACCTTCAGTTGATGGTAACCCGACCTTAAATCGATCTTGGAGAAGTAACTTGCTCCTTGCAGTTGATCGAACAGATCGTCGATCCTGGGCAATGGATATCTGTTCTTGATTGTAACCTTGTTTAGCTCACGATAATCAATGCATAGACGCATCGATCCATCTTTCTTCTTTACAAACAGAATTGGTGCTCCCCAGGGGGATGAGCTAGGTCTAATATATCCTTTTGCCAACAATTCATCCAACTGAGTTCTCAACTCTTTCATCTCAGTTGGGGCTAACCGGTAAGCTGCTCTTGCAACAGGTGCTGCTCCATGTATAGTGTTGATTCTGAACTCCACTTGCCTATCTGGCGGCAAACCAGGTAGTTCTTCAGGGAATACTTCTGGATATTCAGAAATGATAGGGATGTCTTCAATCTTGGGTTTTGGTTCATCAATAGTCACTTGTGCCATATAAATGACACAACCTTTCTTCATACACCTTGATGCCTTAAGCACAGACACTTGCTTAGGCAACCCATACTGGGTATCTCCTTGTATGGTAAGTGGCTCACCATATGGAGTCTTGATCACCACCTGTTTCTTGTTGCAAACAATCTGGGCTTGGTTATGAGATAACCAATCCATGCCTATTACTATGTCGAAACCAGCTAATTTCAAAGGAAGCAAGGATAACGGAAAGGAGTGATTCCTAATGGATATAAAACATCCATCTAGCACAGTTGAGGTAGTTTCTAAGGTACCATCGGCCAACTCTACTTCATATTTCACGCTTAGGGTTTTAACAGGTAAATTCAACAACTTACAAAACTTATCATCTACAAATGACTTATCCACACCCGAATAAAATAATACCCTTGCATAAACATCATTGATGAGAAAGGTACCTGTAATCACATTATCATCCTGAACGGCTTCTCGTGCATCCATTCGAAAGACCCTAGCATTGGTCTTTTTGGCTTCTTTAGGCTTTTTGGCAAACTTAGGGCAGTTGGACTTGATGTGCCCCTTTTCATTATAGTTGTAGCACATTGCATCCTTTATCTTCTTGCACTCTATCGTCTTGTGCTCACTTGACTTACAAATCCCACAAACCCTCGGCTGTGATTGGGATTTTGACTTGTATCTGCACCTCCCCAAATGGTGTTTCTTACAGATTTTGCATTTGGGCTTTTCGCCCGACTGCTGATCATCCTTTCTAAACCCGGAACTCTTTTTGTGATCAGAGTTCCCTTTATGTTTCTTGTTTGCACGGTGCGAGTTATCATTCTAGCGCTTTCTCTTCTCAACATCAGAATGCCTAAGCGATCTCTGCCTGACCGCATCTAGGGTAAGAGATAATGACAAATCAGATACAGACCTAAAGGTAGTTGGTCGAGAGGCTTTTACACTGGCTTTGATCTCCGGGGCTAAACCCCCAATGAAACGGGCTATCTGCTTTGGTTCCAGTGTCACCAAATATGGAACCAATCGAGACATGGTATTAAAACTCGTAAGATAAGCCTGACAGTCCAAATTCTTCATAACCAATGTCAGGAAATCGGTCTCGGTATTCTCAACCTCATGTTGAGGGCAGTAATTTTCTTTGATGAGAGTAACGAACTGCTCCCACGACATGCCATACAAATGGACTTTTCCAGTAGCTTGGATCAGAGACCTCCACCAAGCTAGCGCTTCTCCTTTGAATGACTGAGATACAAACTTCACAACGTCCCTATCAGCGCAACCATTGATATCAACTACAGTGTCAATTTCATCGAGCCAAGTCATACAATCAACGGCTCCATTCTCCCCTATGAAGTCTCTAGGCTTGCAGGAGCCGAAATACTTATATGTACAGGACTTACCACGTGGTTCTCGTTTGAGCTCAATCTTCTTCAACGGAACGCTATGCTGATTTGAGGAGTGATGATCGTCATCTCTCCTTGATCCATTATGTTTAGAAGGTGGCTTACTAGGAGCCTCAGAGTGAGTCTTAGGTTTAGAATGGGGTACAGATGAGGTCTTGCTTCGAGTACCACTTGACTCATTAAACTACCTGTCTATGGCCTTGGTAACAGCAATATCAATCAATGCTTGAAGTTCCGCACCAGTTACGTTGATCCTAGTAGTATCACGATTCTCCCTTGGATGACTGTTAACTTCTTCAGACTCTGCCATGTAGCTTGATTGCTACATAAAATGATGACAATGACTTCTTAGAAGTTTATAATAGATTTGGCATCTTATTAACTTATTAACCATGGTATTAAAGAACCATATTGGTTAATTTATTAAGTATTTCATTCAGGATTTTTCATTAATAACCCTTAGTTATAATTAAATATAATAATGGCACAAAAGACCAAGTCACATGGACATTTTTCAATTTATTGGCCAAGATCTTATAGGATCGAGGTATTAAGGCTTGAATCATAGTTCATTACCTTTCTTGATAGGGAGTTATAGGCTACGATGGTCTTTTGTCTTATATGACAATAATTATGGCCTGTAGGCATTTCATCACAAATGGATGTTTAAATAAATAAGAAGGATTTTGAATAATCCAAGGTAAGGATGACTCGTGTGATTTTTACGAATCACGTTAGCCAGGAATGTTAACATATTTTCCGATGTTAACAAGGATTTGAATCTTTTAGACAGGTTTTACCATCATGGCCGAGTCTTATAATGACACGTAGGCTAGGTTATACCTTTAAGATTCTTATTTAATATTAAACTAGTAATATGACCCGCGGGCGATGCGCCGCGGGCCGTTGCAAACATCAAATAGATTATCCAAGCGTTATGTCATGTGTTAACCATATGAAAACATATGTTTCAATGTGCTCGGTTCAACCCCGTCTAACCTATATAAGTATTGCGGTTGAATCAAAACGTAATGTAAATCGAATTTATGTCCAACAGTTATAACGTAACGCACCAAAGAAACATAAAGCGTGAATCGAAACCACAAAAGGAAAAAAGAAAACACGTTCACATTAAGGGTAACCATAAGTGTTTTGTAAAGTGAAAGGACCAAAGTTGGGCGGTGTAAACGTCAAAAACTTTGGTCTTTAGCATTGATATATAATAATAATATAATTGTAATTTTACTTGTCTTGCGTCGCGTAAGGTTGAAACATAGAGTAACTCGAATATATACCGTCAGATGATAATGTATTATATTTAACCCCGCTTGGACTGGAACAAAATTTACGTTAAAACGTACACCAGCTGCGTACATAAAATAAACACGAAAACGTATTATATTTGAGTTGACTCGTTTCCAAAAAAAATGTTTACATCTAACATAAACCAACTCGAATTTATACCAACACATTCATAAAAAATATTAATTCTTTAAAGTAAAGGAACAAAAGGGGTAAGCTCGAAACTTAGAAACTAAAAACGTTTACGTCTAAACGTAAATCAACTCAAATTAATACCGACACATAAATAAAAATAAATTTTTTTTTAAAGTAAATGAACGAAAGGGGTAAACTTGAAACTTAGAAACTCAAGGATGTTAGCGACAAATTAGTTCTTTAAAAACGAAATTAGTGAACGAAAGTTATTGAAGAAAATAATAGATTAAAAACGAATATTATATATGGTATAAGGGTAAAGTTGGAATATTAGAAATCTAAGGAATTAATTTACAAAACTCATAAAACAAAATAGTAGTTTAGGGACTAAAATTAGTATTTTCTAAAACTTTGAGGTTATTAAAAGTAAGGGGTATTAATATTATTATTTTTTATAAAAGTAGCTTACCATGTAAGACCATGGGGTATGTTGGGGCGGGGGTTTTGGACATGGGTTGACACGTGGAATTCGAGGGGCAACGCTGGTCAGTTGCATGTTGGGTCGCTATGGCGGGGCGTGGCTAGCCCGTGTGGGTTGGCCACGTGTTATAATTTTTTTTTCAAATATTATAAAAATACACACAAAATAAAAAAAAAAAAGCCTAGCCACATATAGCCTAGCCAACCTAGCCAATGAGAGCCGGTCACGGAAGACCGCTAGACCCACCCAACGCCCGGGCTGAAACCCCCGCCCAAGGGGCCACGCCGAAACCCAGGCCCACCCGAGGTGGTGACTTGGGGGCGTTTGTACCCAACTCTCGCCCCAACCCCGCCCCATACCCCATAGTCTAAGTTTATGGGTGGATGGGGGCTGAAAGTGTGAAACAATGCTATTGGTCCAAGTGTGTGTCACATGTCCAGGTAGTATGGGGTTTTCTATCTTTGTGTCGGGTGTTGGGCCAACGCAACAGTGTCCCCAATTATACATGCCAACTTCTTATTGGACCTACCGCCATATTTGATACGTGTTGAGTGCTAACATCTTTGTATAAGGTGTACAGGTCATCAGTTATATTTGTTATAAAATAAAAAGTGATTCTCAATTGTTACTTTCTAGGGGGAGAGGGCAAAGTCGGTGGAAACCCACCGACTTTGTAATTTAAGATAGTATATAATAGGCAGATTATTTTTAAAAAGGAATGATATATTTTGGATTTATTTATTTATTCCTTACATATTACATTTATGCATTTAATGACAAATAAAAATTTTAAATGATAACATGCCACTAAAGTCTAACAAGAGTACAGATTGCCCCAAACGGGACTTTAACTCAAATAACTTGCCCACGCAGGGGCTAAACAGAAAAGACATGCCCACGCAGGGGCTAACAGGAAATATAAGTCCTCGTAGGGACTGATTACAGAAACAGATGTCCACGCAGGGACTGATTAAACATTAAAGAAATACAAATAAACAAATAAAGGATTTAATGAACCTTTTTGCTCTTCCCCTTGATTAAGCTCGCCGGACCCTTGAGAATTCCTCGGTTTTGCCTACGCTCTTCCCGAACCTCCTGCTCCACCTGACTCAACCTTTGAAGAATCTCCTGCTGATGCAGTGGCGATATCAGTGGCGGCTGCGGAGGCTGCTGAAACTGCGAAGGTTGAGGAGGTGGCGGTTGTTGATACCCATAAGGTGGGTACCCGGTTTGGTAGGAGGATGCGTAAGGTCCTTCAGGATGAAGGGCATTGCAGTTGGCTGCTACAAGGTATGGGTCAACACTGGGGGCATTGTAGTAGTTATACCCCGGGTAGGCAGGCTGTTCAAAGGGGTTGTACGCCGCTGCACTGGCGTATGCAGGAATTGGGTTATCGTAACCCACTGGTGGCGGTGCGACTGGCGCAGACTCCACCTCAGAAACAGGGTTCGAAGGCCCACCCATTTGTGGGTCTTCGTATAGTGGCGGGTAATGGCTGCCACTTGAATGTTGAGGGGTGCTGATACGAACCCCCCCTCGCACGGACATCCATGCGGTTGATCTTCTACGCCTCGGTGGCTCCGAAGGCTGTTGCTGCACTGGTGGTGGCAGCGGTGGAGTAACCGCTACAAAACGCCAATCCTCCGAGGGATCCTGCTGCTGCTGCTGCTGTGGTGATGAGTGGTAACTGGGAGTAAACACCCAGTCGTATTGGGCAAATCTTGCCTCGTAGCTTTCGGGACCACTATAAGGTGATCCAAGAAAGGGTGACCCCTCCGAAATCTCGATGGGGTGAGTAGGCGTTCCGGTTGGCGGTTGGGCAGGTTCCGGATCTTTGTCCATATCCATGGAGAAATGGTCCTCCGGTCCAAATGGGTTATAACCCATTGGCTCTTCAATTAGGTTGGCCTGGTTGAACCGACTTTGGAAGTAGGGTGTTGGGTCGTTGAAGGGTGAGTTGTGGCTTTGAAGGGGTAAGAAAGAATGGTGTGAGTTGTGGGGCTCGTTCTCCGACTGAGGCCCGTAAGAGTAAGAAGGTGAGGAGCTCAGTGAGACTGAACGCCTCGCTGGTTCTAAAGAGGTCCTCCAGTTTTCCTGAGGACTTTTGCTTAAAGAATCTGATGGGGTTCGCCGGTGTGATGGCCCGGCTTCGTGATCGTTGGGGGCGATGAGTGGCCCCTTGCCTTCCTCGCATTCTTGGTGGCATTCTTTTTGAACCAGTCAAAACAAGCAAAGGACACAACAAGAAAAATAAAGGACAAAATTAAAATAAAACGAATTTGGATTAGTCCTAAGTTCTTTTTCTAGACTGAGAAATCGAGGAATGTGCAAACTGGGTCATTGAGATTAAACACAAAAGGCTAGTGTTTAATTCACTCAATGTTGGCTCTGATACCAACCTGCCACACCCCGATATTTGCACGTATTACCGGTGGGCCCGGTGGGGAGTATCGTGACGTAGTTGATATCATCATAGTCAAACAACACAATTTAATTGCACAACGGAAGCAAAAGATGAATCGTATTACAAACCGAATTAAAAGTAATATCAAGTGTATTACAATAACGATTGCAAGGGATCCACAGGCGGAATAAAAGTTCAAAAGTTTATTGTTCAACAGATTTAACTTCTAAGCTTGCAAGACTCTTTATTGAAGCTAGGAGTAGCCAGCCTATTCCGTGTAGTACCTGCACTTAGCCTTTTTGGAAAATACGTCAGTTTACACTGGTAAATACAATTAACCGACTCATTTTGAAAATGTTTATGAAAATTGATTTGAATGCACATGGCACAAATAATCTTTTATAACTTGAGATAATTATTTATATATAAACTTGTAAAAGAATTACATGTTCGTTATACGTTCAGTAGCCCGGGTTGACACCGAGTTAAAGATTAATAGACACACCACATAATATAGTCCCGCGGCGAGTTATTCTCAAAACCGGCGGTTATACCTTTTTATTTATATATGCACTGGCAGGTGTATGCCTACACCCCGTGCTTAGGTTGTGGCCATTTCTATGAACGATGCCAAGGATATCCGGGACATGGTCATTAACCCCCCAAAGGTTTTAAGCAAACAAAATAATTTAAACGGGTCATCTCAATAAATTAAACTTAATATAATTAACAATTCAATGCCCGACCAAGCGGTATTTTATATACCTTACCCCAAGCCCGTATACGGGAAAATAAGTTAAAAGTATTTACCTGAGCAAGTATATATCAAAATCAGAGAGTACAAGTAGCTTTTACTGGGCTCCTAATCTGGAACGAAGGTTTTAATAACCTATTAGATTCCTAACGGGTCTTAATTAAGCCTAAACTTAGAACGGTTAGTTTTAAAGGAAGATATACGGTTCAAAATGCACGATTAAGCGATGACCGGATTAGAGTGTGGTTTAGACCCGAAAAGTTTGTATACTTGTATGATATGGGTAAACTAAACAGATTCTGGATTTTGAGATAAAAACGATAAGGTTTGACCCGTTTCGGCTTGTTTATGCAAACTAGTTACATAAACCGCACCGAACGCGAATAATGAGTAACGGGTAACCAAATGAGTCATGATCAGGTTTCCTAAGTTAATATGCCTTAAATATGTTGTGATATCAGTAAGATACATTCAATTATGCCCAAAATGGATTTAAACTCAAATTATGCCCCGTATGGGTATTTTGGTCATTTTAAAGGTTATAAAAGAGTTTAAATACTAATCTGAGTTTCAGGTCTGATATAATCAGTAAAAATATTTATTTTTATCAGTCATAACAGTAGGGTATGGCATATATGTGAAATTTACCTTTTATAACCAAACTATGCACCGTAGGGACATTTTGGTAATTTCACATAAGCTTTAAAGGTCAAAATTTGAAGTTTGAGTTTTAAAACTTTTTCTTACTGTTAAAATATAAAAATTTGCTTAAAACATCAGTAGGTATTAAGTCTTATATGAGAAAAATGGTTTTAATACATACTATGCGTTTTAAACGCGTAAAAAGACGGTTTTAAGCGATTTCCGGGTTTTTAAAGAAAAGCTGATATTTTTATCATTTCAGAAGACTCAAAATATTTTATTTATTATATAAAATCAGTAACAAAAGGTTTGGTATCAAAATATTATGTAAAACTCATTTTATAGGCCAAAAGGGCAAAACCGACAATTACCGAATCAAAGCTATAACCCTATGTTATGCTCAGCCTAAAAATAAACAAAAATCTTCAAAAATCCCAAAATATTATTTTACATCAGTAAGTAAAAATTTTGGTATAAAAAATTGGGTTTAGATAGGCTTTACGCTAATTACGTCGTTTAATTAATAAAAAGCTTTCTAATTACGCTATTGAGCATAACTCTTAATCTAGACCTCAAACTGATGTGAAAACTTAGGGACATGTTTATAAATCAGTAATAAAGATTATTGTCCTCTCACATTTTCAAAATTCTTGTTTTAAGGTCAAAAGGGCATTATGGTCAATATTTAGGCATATAACAGAAACATGTACATGAATCGAATAACTAATGAACCAAGTTGTATAATCACAGAGGGTTATACTAACATGTAACCTGGTCCTAATAAAGCTCTAAGGAATTTCTAAAATATGCTATAAAGGGTCAGAACTGAAAGTCAAAGCAAAAGTCCACTTATGCGACTTTCGGTTCCGAACCGAGCTTAAACTGAAAATTGTCGGGTTGAACATGTTTAGACATGTTCTTACCTTGATTGCCAAGTTATATGAGTGATAAAACAGGTTTCATAGCTTCTACATTGTTAATTATGTGTTTATGCGAAAATTAGCTTTCTGTTGACTTTTTATAATCAAGTTTGACCCGACAATTTACCTAGTTAGAGTGGGAATCAGAGGGTGCCCTTTTAAGGGTTTATTACCCACATAATTACCAACTCAAAGCTACTTTTAATTCGAGAATTGACTGGACCATTAGTGATTAATCACTAAGTCAAACCTTAATTACGACGGGTTTGACTTTAGGCCATTAAACTAATAAAACTGAATTAAGAGAGGTTAAGGACACTTACTGAAGTCCTATGCACGACTAATGATCCTTAGGAAGTGGTCTTGAGCTCCAGAAATCTCCAGAACAAGTGTTTGGAAGTTTTTCAAGTGAGGTGCCCAAATGTTGCAACAATGAGCTCTATATATAGCCAAGGAAGGGTCATGGAGATTGATCCAGGTGTTATGGCAACTCTAGAGATGAAAACAAGTGTCTAGGGACGTGTTTCAAGCAGCTAGAGGGTAGCAAACTTGCGGAATTTAGCAAACATGCAAGTTGCCACGTTAAACAACATTTTTCTGAGCTGGCAGTCCGTCGCGTCGCGCGACGGAGGAGTGCCTCAGGTGGTGGCGCAGCGCCAGGAGGTAGGGGACCAGCAATTCAAGTTTCACAAATGATATTTTCACCCCCCTGGACCTTCTAAAGCGTAATTTCTTCCATTTTAAGCACTGTTAACCCATGAAATCTATATTTCTATGATCCATGAGATATAACCAAACATCGTTAGGTCCGGTTTTATTAAACGATAACCGAAAAGACAAGTTTTGCCTCGTTGACGCTTTTAACCACTTAATTACGAAAGTTAACGTATCTTCCTCATACGATATCGAAACTTTGTGAAATTTTTACCACTTATTCTTGGGAGTATAATTAATCGTTACAAGGCTCCGAGTTCGCTAAAAGGTCACTCAGAGGTATAACTTAAACATGTTGACACTTTTAACCCTCGCGTCTTGTAAACTTTCACATTCTTCCACAAACGGTTTCATATGCTTCATGATACATTCGTTTTAAGGTTATAAACATCGTGTAGAGTTTTTAAAAGGCATAATTATCAAATGTTGACACTTTGAATCCTTATATACATATACTTTCTTCGTTTGTCAACTTTAGTCCCTCATAATCAATCCGTTACACGTTTAAAGTTCATGACACGTGTCGATACTATATTGGACATGATTTTTGCGAAGTGTTACACGTAGACAGCTCTTCTAGTTCTGATGGGGCTAAACGATAAGGTGCACGAGCTATTGGCGCTGCTCCAGGAGCTAGCTCGATTTGAAACTCGACTTGACGATGAGGTGGAAGACCAGGTAATTCCTCAGGGAATACCTCTGGGAAGTCGCGTACGACAGGGATATCTTCTATCTTCTTATCTTTCATTGAGGTGTCAGCAACGAGAGCTAGAATAGCAGTGTGGCCCTTTCGCAAACACTTTTGGGCCTTAAGAAAAGAGATGACACCCACGACAGCACCACTCTTATCACCACGAATAACTAAGGGTTCGTCACCAGAACGGGGAATACAAACGATTTTCTCCTTGCAAAGAATCTCCGCTTGATGTTGAGATAACCAATCCATCCCAATAAAAATGTCGAAGCTACCAAGAACGATGGGGATAAGATCGATAGAGAAAGTCTGACCAGCAAGAACAAGATTACAACCCTTAACTATGTGTGTGGCCTCGAGACTTTTACCGTTAGCTAATTCTATAACATGCTTGGTGTTTAAGGGAAATGGGGCACGTCTAAGCATCTGACTAACTTTTAGAGACACATAACTAGTATCTGCACCCGAATAAAATAAAACTGAAACAAAGAATCATCCAGTAGGAACTTACCCGTCACAACATTGGGATCGTTCCTCGCATCACCCTGACCAATCACAAAAGCTCGTCCCCAGGCACCATTACCATTGTTGTTCCCATTTCCTTGGTTGTTGTTGTTGTTCTGATTCTGATTCATCTGTGGACAGTGTCTCTTGAAGTGACCCTCAGCACCACACTGAAAGCATCCCTTATTACCCTGCTGTTGCTACTGCTGCTGCTGGTTCTGTGGGGCCTGTGGCTGCTGTTGACGATTCTGATTCGCAGGATGTGAGCTCCTGCAATCCTTCGCTGCGTGACCCAGCTTATTACATCTCTGACAACGACTCTTGTTGCACGGCCCGCTGTGGTGCAAATTACATCGATTGCACTTAGGGTGATTTCCCCTATATCCACCCTGACCCTGATTCCCAGAAGACCGCTGATTGGGGGTCTTGTAGTCATCGGTCCTTCGCTGCTGAAAATGAGGCTGAACAGAAGTAGAACCTTTGCTTGAATTTCCATCCTATTTACGCTTGTTGTCGCTAGGAGCATCTGATGTAGCTGTAGCACTAATAAGCTTGGGCAACTTGTTCTGCTCAACTGCCTGATCAGTGAGATGATGGGCTAGTCTTATAACTTGCTGGATGGTACCAAGGTTAGCCGCAGTCACATGGCTCTGAATCTCTGGCACTAAACCCTTGAGGTACAGCTCGATACGCTTGATAGGAGGATCCACCATAGTAGGACACAATGTAGCCAATTAATTCGATCTCTTCGTATACGCCTCAATTTCAGACCCCGTCATCTTCAAGTTGTAAAACTCCACCTTTAACTTGTGAATGTCATCGCGATAACAGTACTACTCTTTGATTAGCTCTTTGAAGTCGTTCCAGGGAGTGGCATTAGCAGCGGCCAACCCTAACATTTGAACCTATGCGTTCTACCAAGTTAACGCAGCACCTTCGAGTGTCCCAGTAGCAAATTTGACTCTACGAGCCTCAGGGCATTCTGACCTGTCGCGCGAGAAAGCTAAGACAAGATTAAACACATCTCAAAGACATCTTCTTGAACCTGTGCGTTCCACCAAGTTAACACATCTCAAAGACAGTCCTCAAAGACATCTTCTTGAACCTGTGCGTTCCTTCTGTACCACTGAAGGTACTAGGTCGACAGTCCATAAAAGTCTTAAACGTACACACGGGAGGTTGAGCATGCTTACCTGTCGCGCGAGAAAGATAAGACAAGATTAAACACGAGAGTTGGTTCACGAGTGTAGGATCTAAACATCCTAGGATAGGTCGAAATGGCAGGTTATACCTCCTGCAGGGATAGCTGCGAGTGCCTCAACAACTCGTTCATTGATTAGAGACGTCAGCTGGGCTTGAGTCAAGTTCAGACGTCCACTCATGATCTTCACATCGAAGAAAACACAAGTAAGAAAGGTGTCGCGAAACTGCGTAAGTGTGGAGTGACAGAAAAGAGCAAGCACACAAGGTACAAGCATCCATTGTTACACTAACGAAACATGTCATGATCAATGCACTACTTAAACTAACAGGCAGGCAATACAATTACAAACCATATCACCTGTTGTGTTGAGTCTTGCACGTGGAGCGAAGTGTCGTTGTGGATCGTTGAGCACTGTATAGGTTATAGTATGGTTTTGTCAAAAAGCTTTTCCCTTTGAAAACCAAGTTCATTATAACCAATGGCTCTGATACCAATCTGTCACACCCCCAAAATCCACAAGCGGAGTATCACCGCAGGAGGCGTGACTGACCAGGATCATGCCACCAATCATATTGAACAATATAGTAAAGTAAATGGATGTCCAACAACACAATATAATTGGTGTTCAAAAACAGTTTAACAAGTCTAAGTTATCAGCGGAAGCAAATAGTTCAAAACCCAAATCATAAGTTAAAAGTGTTTAAGTTCATCATGAACACTCAATGTCCATACTCCACAACGACACCTCCCATGCAAGCTCCTGCTAAGTACCTAACGACCTGCAAGGCATGTAACAACGAGTCAACAACAAAGTTGAAAGAGTTCACAGTTGGTTGTCCAGTTTAAAGTTGTTTCAAAAGTCGTAAATTCATTCAAAAACCAGTAGTTAATCAGTTCCTTGTTTCCCAAACCATAACCAGTGGGGGCTACCCCATGTTGTAAACCACTAGATCGTTACCATAACCGGTGGGGGCTACCCCATGTTGTAAACCACTAGACCGTTACCATATCGACAACTGACTGAGGAAGTTGTGCCCTACGTCAATGTCTATCATCATTGACTAAGTGCCCATATCCATTAGTACACGCCCGTCCTACTGGCACGGTGTGAGGCTTGTTAACCCTAATAGCGCTATTAACTAATGACCCGCTCGCCATTGGCTCGACGATTAAGTCGATATAAAAATGAGGGACTTAATGATAGAGTTTTGTCTAGTAAGTAATAGGTCGTCGTCCTTCCCAACCGAGGACGGAGGTACGTACTCTACCCAACCGAGAATACGCATGTGAAATGTAGTCATCCTTCTCAACGAGGATGGAGGTACATATTCTGTTAAAGGTGAATATGTAGGTTTCGTTTTAGCTTCTTAACCCATTCCCAAACCACCGGGAATCCCATGCCTTATAGAAAGTGTGAACTCACCTTAGGTTAGCTCGGCAGATACAAGAAAATGTCACTTGAGCTATATGGGGTGAAACATGTCCTAACATGGTTACCATACAAGTCAGGTCTAGGTTCAACTAGTGCACATAATTTTTACGCATAAACTAACAGGTTACAACACGTAATGATCATGGCAAGAATATTCAACACGTTAACAGTCAAGTGCATAACATATCCGAACTTGTGTGACACAAATGATTGGGCTCGCATAAGTCTAATGGCCCAACAGCCTTGTGCAATTCACCAATTGAAGCCCAATCATACCCGGCCCAACCTGTTGTGCGTCCGGCACAGCCTTGTGCGACTCACAACGGGTTGTGCGATTCAACATAAACCCGGCCCAAATAACATAAGCAATCGATTATGTATACGACCCAAACAAATAAACATGATTCAACTTGTGCGGTCCATTTGGCCTTGTGCGACTCAGAACCTGGATATTGGGCTTTAAGGGCCAACAGCATAATAAGGTTCAGCAGATGTGTGTGGCCCAAGACTTGTGCGATCGGCACCACCTTGTGCGATCATGCAGTCCTAGCTTGTACAATGCGCTTAAACAGTTGCACCAATCTAATCTTGTGCGACCGTCTTGTGCGATTGCCCTTGTGCGATCCAAGAGCTTGTACATTCAGCTCTTGTGCGACTAAGGGACTTGTGCGATCTGTTAAATAATCCAGTAATTTAGGCAATCAGTTACATCTTTGACTTTTACCAAAACAATTCTAACAGTTTCCAAATCATGCCCTAATCAATCAAAATATCATTCATCATTGAATCCATATGAATCCTAACAATTATCAAATCATAACAACCCATCTTAATCCTTATTGAATCAATTAGTTTAGTTAATCGTTAAGATACAATATTCATCAAGCAACAATCCGAAAACAAGAACATAAAGGCCGATTAACATCTACTCGGTTCTATTTCAACAACATGCAAACTCGAATCATATGAACCTAATCACATAAACCCTAATTCCAAATCGACACTAGTTTCACAATCATCATATAGGTTTGGTTCGCTCATTTAAAGGTATCAATCAATCATATATGTCGTTTGTTCATACATTACCACAACATCAAGAATCATTCATCATGTAAACAACCCTAGCTATTACATCAAATCATGGAATCGTAATACCATCTAACAAAACAATAATCGTGAAACACAAACCAGTTATAAAACAAGGATGATCTTAATCAAGAAAGCTTCAAGGAAGAGGGATGGAATGTCGTCGAGTTTGAGAGGGAGGGAAAAGAGTTTAGGGTTTTGTGTGTTTACTTGTGTTAGCAAATAATGAGAAACAAAACTCCCCAAGGGATAAATTCATGCGTATAGGAGGATTGGGCCGAACCCATGCTTGGCCTGCCCTTGGTCTCGAGCTCAAGATGTGCAAAATTGGGTCGAGAGAATGTGTATGACGAAGGACGAGTTGTGCGGCCCAAAGGGCTTGTGCGATTTCATTATATATATACATACATTACACACACAATCATATAACATAACAAACATTCCATTAAAACCACATATTATGTAATCACATATTGTCCAAACAAGTTACATCAAAGCATAACGAAAAGTTCTGAAATACGATTTGTCACACGGATAGACCCAGAGCAAAAAAAGATGCCCAAACTAGATTATATTGATAATAACAGAACCCAGCCAGTGGACACTTTCCAATACCTTTTCCCACATAGTAACACCAACAACTCGCGAACCAACGATTTAGAGGGGGGAAATCGAATTAGAAGAAAAACTAGCGAACCAAGTCAGGGCAGAAGATAATTTGGATAGTAAAGTCTTGGAGATTGATGACACAATCACTGTCAGATTAGGTATGGGGATTAATCTCTCTAATCACACTAAATTAGTGGAATCGGAAATCAGGGATGAAGGTTTAGACGAGGTGTTACAGTGAATATACTCAGCATTAATATAAAAGGGGTCGGAAGATCAGGGAAGGCCGAGTGGGAAAAAATATTGAAATTAGATCATGGTATTTCCTTTATTCGTATACAGGAAACCATGTTTGCAGATGGTAATAAAATTAGATTCGGTAATTCTTAGGGAAAGCAAAACTTCGAAGTGGATTGGGTGGATACAACAAGGCGTTCAGGAGGTTTGGCGACCATCTGGGATCCAAATTTATTCCAACTCACCAATTCAATAAGAGATCATAATTTTCTATTAGTATCAGGAACAATGGTAAAGATGGATGGGCGATTCAACATCTTAAACGTTTATGCTCCATAATCATCAACATCAAAGATGGATTTATGGGAAAAATTGATAACATCAAGCGAAGCAGGGATGGGTACTAGATTATATTGGGAGATTTTATCTCGCTAAGGATCCAAGAGGACAGAAGGAACTCCTGATTCGATGCGGTGGCTGCTGCACATTTCAATAGCTTCATACATAGTGCAAATCTTTTTGAATACATTACGGGAGGACACAAATTCACGTACAGATCTATGAATATTGATAGAATTTTTGTGTGCTCTAGTTTTTGGAACAAATGGCCAAAAGCCTCATATCGGGAACTTGCAAGAGGACTCTAAAACCATAGCCCTATCATGCTACTTTCCGCTCACACTAATTTTGGTATAATCTCCTTCAAATTCTATAATTCATGGTTACAATATCAGGATTTATGCAGCTGTCACACCCCGATATTTCCACATATTACCGGTGGGCCCGGCGGGGAGTATCGTGACGTAGTTGATATCATCATAGTCAATACTCACAATATAATAGCACAGCGGAAGGCTTGGTGAATAAACTATTACAAACCATAATGTCTGAGTGTCCGAGTGAAAGAATATACAGACTAGAATGTAATAAGATCCACAGGCGGATCATAAATAAATACAAAGAAACAAAATAACAGACTTCAGGTATCTATGGATTTGCAAGATCCTCTTATGACACCTAATAGCTCCAGCCTATTACGAGAGGTAACTGTCAAATAAGCCTTTAAGAAAATACGTCAGTTTACACTGGTAAATACAATTAACTGACTCATTTGAAAAGTATTTATAAAATTGGTTTTAATGCACATGGCACAAATCTTTTATAACTTGGGACAATTATTTAAATATAATCTTGTATACAGATTTACATGTTTGTCTTACAATTGGGGCCGGTTGGAAGCCGGTCATGATTAACCGACTCACCACTTATAGAACCCACAAAGGAGTTATCCCCATGTGGGTTTATATATTAGCATTTGCATCTGTCAAGTGTATGCCTACACCCCGTGCATAGGTCGTGGCCATTTTCAAATGAAATGAGCCGAGGATATCCAGGACACGGTCGAATTAACCCCCAATGCTTATGTTATCAAACAAGACAGATGAAAACGGGTTATGTAAATTTATTAATCACAATCCGATTAAATGATTTCATACCCGACCAAGTGGTATTATTATAATACCATATCCCAAGCCTGTATAGGGAAAATAAGTTAAAAGTATTTACCTGAGCTCAAAGGTGAAAGTAACTCAGCCGTAATTCCTAAAGATGTATGATGATACCTTCTACTGGATGCTACTTAATCTGTATAGAAGGTTTAATAACTTATTAGGATGCTAACGGGCCTTTAGTTAAGTCAAAGACTTAGACCGGCTAGCTAGAAGAAACTTTACGGTTCTAAAACGCTAGATTAAGCGGAGACCGGAATAGAATGTGGTTTAGACCCGACAAGCTTGGATACTTGTATAATATGGGTAAACTAATCACATTCTGGAATTTGAGGTTTTAATGATAAGGTTAAACCCGTTTCGGCTATTATCCCTAAACTGGTCACGTAAACCGATCCGAACGCGTAAATGCGTAACGGGTAACCAAATGAATTATATACAGGTCTTAATTGTTAATATGCTTAAAATATGTTATTACATCAGTAGGATGTTAACATATATGCCCAAAAAGTAATTTAAACCATTTTAAGTCCCGAAAGGGCGTTTTGGTAATTTTAATACTTATAAAAGAGATTTTATAATAAACTGAAGTTTTGGTCTTTTGAAATCAGTAAAAATATTTAATTTCATAAGTTATATCAGTAGGGTATTCCCTATATGTGAAATTTATCCTTTATAACGAATTTATGCACCGAAGGGGCATTTTGGTAAATTCACATACGCTTCCAAGGTCAATTTTTGGAAATCTGAGTTTAAAACTTTTGCTTACTGTTAAAGTGTAGAAATTTACTAAAAACATCAGTAGGTATCAAGTCTTATATGTTAAAAATAGTTTTAACCCATAACGAATTTATGCACCGAAGGGGCATTTGAATGTTGCAAATGAAGTGTGCATAAGAACACAACACAAGGGCTCTTTATATAGCAATTCCCAGGTGTTTGGATCACTTCCAGCTGTTAAGGGACCTCCTAGGATCACCCCAGGTGTCCTAGTGGATTTGTAATACCGTATATAAGCCCCTAGGATCGTTACAATCGAGTTTGAGGCGGTGCAGAGCTGAAACCCGCACCTGGCAGCTTGTTGCTGTGAACTGCATATCGTCGCGCTGCACGACGTCCAAAGACAAACATGGTCGCGTAGCGCGACCACCCTACAAACCAGCCAAACATGTTTCAAAGTTTACACATTCGGCCCCTGTACTTTTTCAAACCTTGTAACTTTACTTTTAGGCACCTTTGGTCCTTTTAGTTAGTTTATGGGAGTTCAAGGGAGTATAACCAAAGTCCGTTAGGCCTGGTTTTGTTAATCGAACACCGAAAACATAAGTTTCGCCTCGTTGTCACTTTAAACCCTAATTTATTGGGAATTTGCTTAATCAACGTATAACGATCTCGAAACCTCGTGAAATTTATAACATTTATTCTTGAGAGTATATTTGAATATTTCGAAGCCTCGGGTTCGTTAAAAGGTCACTCAGAGGTCAGAATCAACATGTTGACACGTTTTACCCTTGAAGTTTAATAATCCTCTGATTATTTTCACAAGCGGCTTCTTATATCCAATCAATCTCTTGTTTAAGAATATATTCATCATGTATGGTCATTCAGAGGCTCAAGTTTGGCATGTTGACACTTTTAGTCCCTCTGGACACATAGTTTAACTGTTTGACAACTTTAATCCTTTAAACTTAATCTTTCACATAATTAGGGTTTAGGGCACGTGTCTTTACATAATTGAATACGTTTTTTACGTGGTGTTACATCCTCACCCCCTTAAAAGAAATCTCGACCCTGAGATTTACTGGAATAAGTGAGGGTACTTCTGTCGTATAGTGGACTCAACTTCCCACGTATATTCGGGACCTCTACGGGCATCCCATTTAACCTTTACTATAGGCACATGCTTCCTTCGGAGCGTTTTAACCTGATGATCCTCGATCGATATAGGTCTTTCAACAAATCTTAGGTTTTCATCAATCCGTAAGTCCTTATGAGACATGGCTAGCGATTCATCAGCTAGACACTTCTTGAGATTACAGATGTGGAACACATTATGGATTCCGCTCAGCTCCTCGGGCAAGTTTAGCTTATAAGCTACACTGCCGACACATTCGATAATCTCGAATGGTCCGATATATCTAGGGCTTAGCTTGCCCTTCTTACCAAAACACATCATGCCTTTCCAGGGTGACACTTTTAGTAAGACTTTGTCACCAACCTCAAACCTTAGAGGTTTTCGCCTTTTTTTCAGCATAACTTTTCTGCCTATCCCTGGCAGCTTTCAGGCGATCACGAATCTGGACAATTTTGTCGGTTGTTTCAAGGACTATATCAGGTCCTGATAGCTGAGCTTCTACTACTTCCGCCCAACAGACAGGCGTTCTACACTTTCTACCATATAATGCCTCAAAAGGCGCAACCTGAATGCTTGTATGATAGCTATTGTTATAGGAGAACTCGATCAAGGGTAGGTGGTCATCCCAACTACCACCTAAGTCAATAACACATGCACGAAGCATGTATTCCAAAGTTTGAATTGTACGCTCGCTCTGTCCATCTGTCTGAGGATGGTACGCAGTACTAAAATTCAAACGAGTGCCCAAAGATTGTTGGAAACTTTTCCAAAAGTGTGAGGTGTATCTGGTATCTCTATCAGAGATAATAGACACCGGTACTCCATGAAGGGATACAATCTTATCTACGTAAAGCTGAGCTAGCTTGTCAGAGCTATAAGTCTCTTTAATGGGTAAGAAGTGCGCTGACTTAGTCAGTCTGTCAACTATGACCCATATGGTACCATTTCCGTGCTTTGTCTTCGGAAACTTGGTTATAAAGTCCATAGTTACCATTTCCCACTTCCATGTGGGAAGTTCTGGCTGTTGAAGCAAACCCGATGGCTTTTGATGTTCAGCTTTAATCTGAGTACAGGTCAGGCACTTAGCTACATGGGTGGCAATAGATTTCTTCAACCCTATCCACCAATAATTAGCCTTCGTATCTTGATACATCTTGTCACCTCCAGGGTGAACTGAATATTTAGAGTTGTGGGCATCCTGGAGGATCACATCTCGAAGTCCTCCTTGAATAGGAACCCAAATTCTTTCATTCATTCTGAGGATTCCATCCTTGCCAGGTGCTAACTGCTCAGCAGTTACACCTAACTTTTCGTTTTGAAGGTTAACTTCTAAAACAGCATCTTTCTGTGCAGCTAATAGTCTTTCATTCAAACTATTCTTTAATTCAATGCTCTTGGCATTGATCCTGATTGGTTTAACTCTTTCCTTTTGGCTTAAAGCGTCGGCGACCACATTCGCTTTACCCGGATGGTAGCGAATCTCGCAATCATAGTCATTTAGAGTTTCCATCCAGCGACGCTGTCTCATATTGAGCTCTTTTTGATTGAACAAGTGTTGGAGACTCTTGTGATCTGAATAGATTACACATTTTGTTTCATATAGATAATGTCTCCATAACTTAAGTGCGAATACAACGGCACCCAATTCCAAATCATGGGTGGTGTAATTCTTCTCATGCACTTTTAATTGTCGTGATGCATAGGCAATCACCTTGCCTCGCTGCATAAGCACACAACCCATACCGGTGTATGAAGCATCACAGTATACGACAAACTCTTCAATTCCATCAGGTAAGGTTAGCACCGGAGCATTGCTCAATTTCTGCTTAAGAATCTGAAAGGATTCTTGTTGTTTCGGACCCCAATCAAATTTAACATTCTTACGGGTCAAAGTAGTTAGTGGTGCAGCTATCCTTGAGAAGTTCTCAATGAATCTTCTATAATATCCAGCTAGACCCAGAAAGCTGCGAATTTCTGTTGGAGTCTTTGATGCTTCCCAATTCATTACGGCTTCTACCTTAGCGGGATCTACTTGGATACCATGCTTACTAACAACGTGTCCAAGAAATTGGACTTCACGAAGCCATAATTCACATTTAGAAAACTTAGCGTACAGTTTCTCTTGTTGAAGTAATCCTAAGATACATTGAAGGTGCTTCTCATGATCATCTTGATTACGAGAGTAGATAAGTATGTCATCTATGAAGACGTTGACAAACTTATCTAAGTATGGTTTGCAGACTCTATTCATGAGGTCCATGAATGATGCTGGTGCATTAGTGAGCCCAAAAGGCATCACTAAAAACTCGTAATGTCCATATCTTGTTCTGAATGCCGTCTTAGGCACATCTTCAGTCCTAACTTTGAGTTGATGATACCCAGATCTCAAATCAATCTTCGAGAAGAAGCTCGCTCCTTGGAGCTGATCAAATAAATCATCGATCCTAGGTAAGGGATAACGATTCTTGATTGTTACCTTATTTAGTTCACAATAATCAATGCATAAGCGCATTGATACATCCTTCTTTTTCACAAATAATATTGGAGCTCCCCAAGGTGAAGAGCTAGGTTGTATAAAACCCTTTTCCAGTAAGTCATCCAATTGAGTTCTGAGCTCTTTCATTTCGGTAGGTGCTAGACGATAAGGAGCTCGTGCAATAGGTGCAGCTCCTGGTAGAATGTTTATCCTGAACTCTACTTGCCTCTCAGGAGGTAATCCAGGTAACTCGTCAGGAAAGACATCAGGATACTCAGAGATGATTGGGATGTCTTCAATCTTAGGCTTCGGATCATTCACATTTACTTGTGCCATGTAGATGACACACCCGCTCTTTAAACACTGCGATACCTTGAGAATAGACACATTGTTGGGCAACCCGTATTGTGTATCTCCTTGAATAGTGACGGATTCACCAGAAGGGGTTTTGATAATAACTAGCTTTTTATCACAGGCAATTTGGGCTTGGTTATGCGACAAACAATCCATGCCCAAAACTATATCAAACCCAGCCAATTTCATTGGCAAGAGGGATAGCGGGATAGAATGATTCTTGATGGATATAAAGCATCCATCAAGAAGAGTTGAAGTTGTTTCTAAGGTACCATCGGCAAGCTCTACCTCACATTTTATGTCTAGAGTCTTAATAGGCAAATTCAGTGACTTACAAAACTTATGGTCTACAAAAGACTTATCAGCACCTGAATCAAATAAGACTCTAGCATAATTATTATTAATGAGGAAGGTACCTGTTATGACGTTCTCGTCGTTCACTGCTTCCCTAGCATTCATTTGGAAAACCCTAGCATTGGTTTTCTTTGCCTCCTCGGGCTTCTTAGCATTCTTGGGGCAATTGGTCTTGATGTGCCCCTTTTCATTGCAACCATAACAGGTTGCATCCTTAATGTTCCGGCACTCTACAGACTTGTGCCCTTTCTTTTTACAAATCCCACATGGTTTGGCTTGTGGGTCCTGGTTGCACTTTTCAAAGTGCCTTTTGTTGCAGGTTTTGCATCTGGGCTTATCACTGAACTGCCCCTTCTTGGAACTAAAATTCCCCTTACCCTTCTTGTTTGACAGAGGAGTCTTGTCTTCTTCCCTCTTCCTCTTCCCATCATCGGTAGCTTTCTTTGCCCTACTCCTCACGACATCAAGAGTGAGGGACAAAGATAGATCCACGGCAGATCTATATGTGGCTGGCTTAGAAGCCTTAACATTTCCTTTCACTTCAGGGGCCAAACCACCGATGAAACACGCAATGCGTTTGGGTTCAGGGGTAACTAAATATGGTACAAGCCTCGACATCGAGTTGAAGCTAGTTACATAGGATCTACAATCCAGGTCCTTCATTACCAGGGTGAGGAAGTCAGTTTCTATCCTTTCAACCTCATGTTGAGGACAATAAGTGTCTTTCACCAAATCAACAAACGTGTTCCATGAAAGGTTGTACAAATGAACCTTTCCAGTGGCTTGCACTAGTTCTTTCCACCATGTAAGGGCATCGCCCTTGAAAGATTGAGACACAAACTTCACTATATCTTCTTTAGCATATCCGCTGATGTCTATCACAGTCTCCATTTCGTATAACCATTTCATACAGTCTATCGCTCCCTTTTCTCCTGTGAAATCCCTCGGTTTACAGGAGACAAAGTATTTATAGGTACAACCCTTTGTGTACCGGGGAGTTGGTTCGAGGACAACTTGCCTCTGAGGTAAACTTCTTTGATTAGACGAGTGTTGTGACTCACTCTTTTTCTGTGTATGCGACTGAGAATGGGACTTTGAATGAGTTTTGGATCGAACATTACTTGGATCCTTAAACTTATCATCCACAGCTTGAGCTACTGCTGTGGTTATCATTGCTTGCAATTCAGCAGTAGTGATATTGATCCTGGTATTGTTTCCTTCTGCAGGATGACTGTTTGCTTCATCCGAGCCAGCCATTTTTCGTATACTATATCAAACAATAATGATATATTTAAATTATATAATGAATCATCGCATTGACGATTAGACGGTCATGGTATTATTAAGCCATATAGACCATAAAAATAAAAATTAATAAATCATGATTTGCCTAGGTTACAACGGAACCATAATAAGCAATTAATAGGATATAATCCTTGACATTTATTAGACAGGGGATATAAATCACAACTGTCAATGTCACGAAAGACATTTTCATATAGCACAAGGCTTGTTTCGAAGGACATTTTAGATGGCACAAAAGCCTTGTCATAAGGACAATTGTAATCATTGATCTCTTGGATCAGTGATATCCTTGAGGGTCAAACAAAGTTCATCGCCTTTTTGACAAGAAGTTTATAAAATAAAACTTTCATTGTCATCATTACACCTTTGCTTACAAGCATACATCTTAAATGGATGTTTTGGTGTATACATCTAATTGACGTTTATTAGCCATGATTCACATTGACCATATAGGCTATATATATATAAGTGACTTGGAAGGATCCAAGTACATTTGGAAGCCTTGTGTGGTTTCTCGTACCGCACAACTAGCAATGTTAACATGTTTTCAGATGTTAACAGGGAGTTATTATCTTAAAAAGGTTGTACCATCATAGCCATTTAAATATTTTGGCTAGGTTATACCTCTAAGAATTTCTTAGGCAGATCAAATAAAATTTGAAATGATATAGTATGATGTAATAAAATACATATCCGAAATTCGAAAATAACTTTTATTGAATCACGAAACTAGTACATGGATGCCCTAAACGAGACTTGAGAAAAACACACTGCCCGCGCAGGGGCTACAGAAATAAAAAGTAAGTCCACGCAGGGACTTGGTACATGAAAAGAAAATAATGTCCTCGTAGGGACTTTATTAAAAGACAACACAAAAAAAACAACAACTTCCTACTTCTTCTTGCCCTTAATAAGGTTTGCAAGGCCTTTGAGAAAGCCATTATGCTTCTTCTTAGTTTCACTGGCTTCACGTTCAACCCGGTCTAACCTCTGTAAAATCTCCTGAGTTTGTTCATGTTGTTGAGGAGGAGGTTATTGGTAAAGTGGGTATTGGTATCCCTGTGCCGAATATCCAGTTGGGTAAACTGGAGGGTAAGAAGAAGGATAAAGTGCATTGTACTGAGCAGCTGTAAGGTATAGGTCATGGTTTCCATAATCCGATGGGTATCCAGGCGGATTATACCCAGATGAACCTGGGTATTTCGGGATCGGGTTGTCAAAACCCAAGGGCTGCTGCAGTGGTGCAAGAGAAACTGGCGGAGGGTTGACTTCCGGCACCATGTGTGAGGGTCCACCCACTTGGGGGTCTTCTGGAATAGGAGGGTAAGAACTTGAACCATGAGGGGATGCGAACCGTGGTCCCCCACGTACAGACATTCGAGCATTCCTCCTTCGCCTTGGCGGCTCGGGAGGTTGTTGAGGTGGTTCCTCAACTGGTAAAGTTGGTGGGGTAACAGCTTGAAGTTGTGGTTCAACTAAAGGAGGTTGGACTGGGGAGTTGTGGTATGAAGGGGTAAAGAACCAATCATACTGAGCCATTTTCTCAGCATACGAATCAGGCCCTCGGTATGGCGATCCTTGATATGGTGAACCACTCGAGATGCTAATAGGGTGGCCCGGTGTTCCAGTTTGTATTTCAGGGTCCAGGTCGTCGTCCATCTCCATCTCCTGAGAGAAATGATCCTCAGGTCCAAGAGGATTGAAACCCAAAAAGTCGTTGACGTATGCATTGGGATTAAACTGAGTTGGAGAGTAGGTAGAATCCGAGTGATGAAAAGGGTGGGAGTTAAAGGAGTGGTGTGATTGGTTCGAGTGATGTGATCCCTGCGAATGATGGGAATGTTGGGGTTCAATAGGAATGGGTAACCCAAAGTATGGAGGGTCAGATGGTGAGGATCCTAGTGAGACAGAATGCCTTGCTGGTTCGAAGCTATGACTCCAATTGTCCCGTGAGTCGGAGCCAGAGAGTGAATCGGATGGGGTACGTTGGTGAGAGGGTCCCGCGTGGCCTGATGGCCCTCCTCGCATTGGTCCTTTTCCTTTGCCTCTCACTCGTGGTGGCATTTTCCAATTGGTAACCTGTCAAAACAAGTAGATATAATATAAACAATAAAAAGGAAGGTTAAGAATAAATCCTAGGTCATTAGCCTAGACTCGGAAGTCTAAGGAATGTGCTTATTGTGTCATTGAGATGAAACACAAAAGGTTAGTGTTTAATTCACTCAATGTTGGATCTGATACCAACCTGTCACACCCCGATATTTTCACATATTACCGGTGGGCCCGGCGGGGAGTATCGTGACGTAGTTGATATCATCATAGTCAACAATACACACAATATAATAGCACAGCGGAAGGCTTGGTGAATAAACTATTACAAACCATAATGTCTGAGTGAAAGAATATACAGACTGGAATGTAATAAGATCCACAGGTGGATCATAAATAAATACAAAGAAACAAAATAACAGACTTCAGGTATCTATGGATTTGCAAAATCCTCTTATGACACCTAATAGCTCCAGCCTATTACGAGAGGTACCTGTCAAATCAGCCTTTAAGAAAATACGTCAGTTTACACTGGTAAATACAATTAACTGACTCTTTTGAAAAGTATTTATAAAATTGGTTTTAATGCACATGGCACAAATCTTTTATAACTTGGGACAATTATTTAAATATAATCTTGTATACAGATTTACATGTTTGTCTTACAATTAGGGCCGGTTGGAAGCCGGTCATGATTAACCGACTCACCACTTGTAGAACCCACAAAGGAGTTATCCCCAACATGTGGGTTTATATATTAGCATTTACATCTGTCAGGTGTATGCCTACACCCCGTGCATAGGTCGTGACCATTTTCAAATGAAATGAGCTGAGGATATCCAGGACACGGTTGAATTAACCCCCAATGCTTATGTTATCAAACAAGACAGATTAAAACGGGTTATGTAAATTTATTAATCACAATCCGATTAAATGATTTCATACCCGACCAAGTGGTATTATTATAATACCATATCTCAAGCCTGTATAGGGAAAATAAGTTAAAAGTATTTACCTGAGCTCAAAGGTGAAAGTAACTCAGCCATAATTCCTAAAGCTGTAGATGATACCTTCTACTGGATGCTACTTAATCCGTATAGAAGGTTTAATAACCTATTAGGATGCTAACGGGCCTTTAGTTAAGTCAAAGACTTAGACCGGCTAGCTACAAGAAACTTTACGGTTCTAAAACGCTAGATTAAGCGGAGACCGGAATAGAATGTGGTTTATACCCTACAAGCTTGGATACTTGTATAATATGGGTAAACTAATCACATTCTGGAATTTGAGGATTTAATGATAAGGTTAAACCCGTTTCGGCTATTATACGTAAACTAGTCAAGTAAACAGATCCGAACGCGTAAACGCGTAACGGGTAACCAAATGAATTATATACAGGTCTTAATTGTTATTATGCTTAAAATATGTTATTACATCAGTAGGATGTTAACATATATGCCCAAAAAGTAATTTAAACCATTTTAAGTCCCGAAAGGGCGTTTTGGTAATTTTATTACTTATAAAAGAGATTTTATAATAAACTGAAGTTCTGGTCTTTTAAAATCAGTAAAAATATTTAATTTAATAAGTTATATCAGTAGGGTATTGCCTATATGTGAAATTTATCCTTTATAACCAATTTATGCACCGAAGGGCATTTTGGTAATTTCACATAAGCTTTAAAGGTCAATTTTTGGAAATCTGAGTTTAAAACTTTTGCTTACTATTAAAGTGTAGAAATTTACTAAAAACATCAGTAGGTATCAAGTCTTATATGTTAAAAATAGTTTTAACCCATACTATGCGCTTAAAACGCGTAAAAGTCGGTTTTAAGTGATTTTCGGGTCATAATAGGAAATCTGAGTTTTTGATCAGTTTATAAAGTTCAAAATAGTTTATTTATCATATAGAATCAGTAGCAAAAAGTTTGGTATCCAAATATTATGTAAAACTCATTTTATTCAAGAAAACGGTATAACCGACAATTACCGAATTAAAACTAGAACCCTCTGATATGATCAGTTTAAAAATAATTAAAAATCTTCAAAAATCCCAAAATATTATATTACATCAGTGGGTAACAAGTTTGGTGTAAAAAGTTGGGTTTAGATAGGCTTTATGGTAATTACACTGTTTAATTAATAAAAAGCTTTCTAATTACGCTATTGAGCATAACTCCTAATCTAGACCTCAAATTGATGTCAAATTATTTAGGACCAATTTATAAATCAGTAACAAAGGTTTTTGTCCTCTCAGATTTATAAAAATCTCATTTGTGTGTCAAAAGGGCGTTTATGGCATTTATAAGCATATTAACGATTAAGAGTATATAAGTCAAACCACTAAGAACCATGCACTATAACTCCAGAGGGTTATACTACTGAGTAATGTGGTCCTAATGGAAGCTTAAAACATGGGAGAATTAAGCTTGAACGGGTCAGAACTGAAAGTCAAAGCAAAAGTCAAGCTTTTGCGACTTTCGGTTATAATTTGACCTTAGACTGATAATTGTCGAGTTAGGACTGATAAAACATGTTCTAATATTAATTACCAAGTCATTAGAATGTTAAAATATAATTTAGAACCTCTGGTTTATTAATTTTATTCATTTTTAAACTTTTTGTCCAGTTTGACTTTTTGTCAAACTAGTTTGACCCGACAATTAACTAGTCAAACGAAATAATTAGGAGGTGCCCTTTCAAGGGTTAATCACCTACTTTAATATGGTTCCATAACCACTTTCGTTTGGGTCAGTGGCTGGACCATATGAGATTAAATCGAAAGTCAAAACTAAATTACGATAAGTTTGACTTTTCGGTAATTAAGCTAATTAAAACGACTAAGCAAGTAATAAAACCCTTAATAATGGTCCTTGCTATCTTTTCTACACTTCTAAATCTTCTCCTAATCCTTGCAAGATCCAGAGACAAGTCCCTTTGAATGTTGCAAACGAAGTGTGCACAAGAACACTACACAAGGGCTCTTTATATAGCATTTCCCAGGTGTTTGGATCACTTCCAGCTGTTAAGGGACCTCCTAGGATCACCCCAGGTGTCCTAGTGGATTTGTAATACCGTATAAGAGCCCCTAGGATCGTTACAATCGAGTTTGAGGCGGTGCAGAGCTGAAACCCGCACCTGGCAGCTTGTTGCTGTGAACTACATACCGTCGCGCTGCGCGACGTCCAAAGACAAACATGGTCGCGTAGCGCGACCACCCTACAAACCAGCCAAACATGTTTCAAAGTTTACACATTCGGCCCCTGTACTTTTTCAAACCTTGTAACTTTACTTTTAGGCACCTTTGGTCCTTGTAGTTAGTTTATGGGAGTTCAAGGGAGTATAACCAAACTCCGTTAGGCCTGGTTTTGTTAATCGATCACCGAAAACATAAGTTTCGCCTCGTTGTCACTTTAAACCCTAATTTCTTGGGAATTTTCTTAATCAACGTATAACGATCTCAAAACCTCGTGAAATTTATAACATTTATTCTTGAGAGTATTTTTTAATATTTCGAAGCCTCGGGTTCGTTAAAAGGTCACTCAAAGGTCAGAATCAACATGTTGACACGTTTTACCCTTGAAGTTTAGTAATCCTCTGATTATTTTCACAAGCGGCTTCTTATATCCAATCAATCTCTTGTTTAAGAATATATTCATCATGTATGGTCATTCAGAGGCTCAAGTTTGGCATGTTGACACTTTTAGTCCCTCTGGACACATAGTTTTACTGTTTGACAACTTTAGTCTTTCAAACTCAATCTTTCACATAATTAGGGTTTAGGGCACGTGTCTTTACATAATTGAATACGTTTTTTACGTGGTGTTACAACAGCCTTGTCAGTAAAACGGCGAACGAGTTTCAATCAGATGGTCATGCTAATATCATATTTGCCAATAAGCTAAGAGCAATCAAGGAAGTAGTTAAAAGATGGAGCGAAGAAAAAAAAGAAAAGGATCTCGAAGCCTTGCAGAATGCGGAGGATCTGGTGAAGAAGCTGGATGAAATCGTTGAAACTAGAGACTTGACTGAAGCAGAACAAAAACTAAACTTGGAATAAAAAAAATAATCGCTGATTTTAATGAGCAGAAAATGGCGGACCTAAGGCAAAAGGCAAGGGTTAAGTGGGCTTCGATGGGAGATGAAAACTCAGCATACTTTCATGGTTGCATCAATATTCGTATCGCACGAAGTAGGATTAACCGGTTGATCATAAATAACGAATGGTGCATTAACCCAACAGCTATCAAGAATAAGGCAATGAATTTCTTTGCTAATCGGTTTAAGGAGCCAATTAAAAATAGACCCCAGTTTGTATGTAAGCATTTGAAAACCTTATCGAAGATTGATATTGATTTTCTAATTGGGCCATTCTCGAACATAGAAGTAAAAAAGCGCGGTTTGGGATTGTGGGAATGATAAGCCTCCGGGTCCAAACGACTTTAATTTCAGATTTATCAATTTTTATGGGAAATTCTAAGTGGAGATATTTATATGTTGATGCACCAATTCCACGAAACTGGCGTCATTAATCATTGATGCTCTTCTTCCTTCATCACCTTAATTCCCAAAACAAACGACGCAACAAGCATAAATGAAATCCGGCAATAAACCTCTTTGGATGCATCATTAAAATTATATACAAGGTTTTAGCAAACAGACTAAAATTGGTAAGTCACTCGATTATATCAGAAGAACAATCTGCATTCCTTTCTAATCGAAACATACTTGATGGGCCGATGATCATCAACGAAATTCTATCTTGGGTTAAACAAGCAAAAACCAAGGCTATGCTACTAAAGGTTGATTTTAATAAAGCATTCGACTCCATCTCATGGTCCTTTATTGATTCGGTTCTAGAACAAATGCTCTTCCCGCTTAAATGGAGAATCTGGATTAAAGGTATTTTGAAGTCCTCTAGAGCTACGGTACTTGTGAATGGATCTCCCTCAAAAGAATTTAGCTATGAATGTGTAACACCTCGTAAAATCATGTCCAATATAGTATCGACATGTGTCATGAACTTTAAACGTGTAACGGATTGATTATGAGGGACTAAAGTTGACAAACGAAGAAAGTATATGTATATAAGGATACCGTCACACCCCAACCGATGGCGGAAACATCGGGATGAGACGAAGTGTGTATAGATTGCAAGACTTCATAACACTATGTGACAATATTTAATTAAAATCAAATTTCATTGCAAGAACTAAATTGTCATACAACATTTAAAATGGAAAAAACAACATTGTGCAAATTCAACATAACATCAAAAGATAAATAGATTAAAGGTGTGTATCTAGTCCACCCTAAACTTGTTTCATCATTCATCCATACTTCAATAATCAACCTGCAACATGTATTAAAATAGAGTTTCAATGCAAAGGCAATGAGCGAGTATACAAGTTTGTTTACATAGCATAATAGAATAAAAACTCAAATCCAACATGATTCATAATATGTGATTACTAGTATGCAATTTTGGCATACAATATGTTCAAACCCTAGAATAAAACACATCAAATAGCCTAATCCCAATAGCTTAGCGAGGTGGTAATGTTTAACTTAACAATACCCAATAGAATAGCGGGCGGGGCGTTAATCCTATAGCGCTATAATTGTTAAGGTGGGAGAGCAAAGTTAATGAGCATATAACGTTCCAAATCGTTCACATAACATACGAGAATAACGAGTAAGTCACATTAGTTTCATGCTTGATCAAGGATTGAGTATGTTTAGTTTAAAAGTTGTTTGCATAATTATACATGTTGCATCCCAAAGTGTAAAAGGGGAAAAAGGGATCGAGTATACTAATGGTGGTTGCAAGCTTTCCTACTTGAAATCCCGCGAGTGAGTTGGTGGATGGATTAGTTTGGAGCACCTAGTCCTTCTACACGAGGAAACATAGGTGTGTGAGTTTGGCGTTTAACGGAAGATTATGGAATATTCAGACTTAAGATTCAAAGAAATGACAAGGTAAATATTATGAAAATATTCGCTATGGCATTAGCACTTGTCACACCCCCAAAATACCACATGCGGAATCACCACGGGACGTGTGACGTACCAGGATCCAAGCCACCAATCACACTGAACTACACGTGATATTTAATAAAAACATTCCATTCATTTCAAAATACCAATCCAAGACATAAGTTAGACCAAAATAAGTATTCAGCGGAAGCATATCGTAAATTGTTAAACAACTGTTTCAAAATAAGTGTTCAAAACCAATGTATCAATTATATCTAAGAGTCTCGACCCATGACCACTCCAGCACTCCCAGATAGCAAGTCCATATCAAAAACCTAACGACCTGCAAGCATGCAGACAAGTGTGTCAGACGACGCTGGTGAGTTCAAAGTTTTGTTAACGCGTTGGTTACCAGATATGTGTATAAAACAGTTCAACGTTATGTTTTGATGATGTTATTAACTCGATTACCGTATGTGGCTACTAGATGTGAATGCCCAACCCCAATGCCTCTATCTAGGCATTGGTCAAGTGGTCAAGGTAATTAGTTCAACTAACAACCTCGAGTAGATGTAAGGGGTCTTATATATACACGATGTGAATGCCCAACCCCAATGCCTCTATCTAGGCATTGGTCAAGTGGTCAAGGTAATTAGTTCACGCCCGTCCTTTCGGCACGGTGTGAGGGTGCCAATCCTAATAGCGCTATCAACTAAATACCTCGTTGCCTTCCTGGCAACAATCGGTAGATGTAGGGGGTCTTACATAATAGAAACTGAGTAATAACAAACATCCCATTAACATGCATTCCTCCCTGGAACGTTACTCGATATCCCTTCCCGGGATGCATGCTTGGAAAAGAGCAGTGAACTCACCTTGGTTTGCTCGGTATATTACATAAGATTACTTGTTCCTCGTTGGTCACCCGGACCCTAGTGTGATTACCAGTGATGATCAGTTTCACATCCACTTAAGACATACACTGTTTTACATATTACACAAATAGTGCACTAGCATCAACAAGTTGTACAAGTTGTATCTATTTATCAACATTGTCCATGTTTCACAAAAGTATTTGTGGCTCATGTCATTTAACTATTACGTGTATTAGACCATGAACATTCCTCAACACATTGCAAATACTCACATACTACTCACATCGAGTTTGTCATACCATAATATGCATTCTAGTTCACCACGTACTACAATCATCGGCTAACTCGTGTGCATTTAAATGACATTTTTAACCAACCACCGCTGGCCCAAGCCGAGTGTGTTCAAATGTTTCGTGGCCCAATCTATCTACAGCCCAATATATCGCGTAGGTGGGCCGCGACCTGTGCGACCCAAACCAATCTGACCCGAGCCCAGCTACTAGCGGCCCATATGTTACCGAACACATTTAATTAGTTACCACACATAGTCCACCTGCTAGGGTCCAATTCAATCGGTCCAATCATTAAGTAACATCAAATGTGTTGTCAGTTTTTGTCACGTGAACCTCTCGGGCCAAGTAATTCATTATGTTCATCGGCCCAATCAGTGTTTTATGTTATCAGCTCCATTTAAATTTGCATGTGATTTTAAATGGATTCATATTAGTCGGTCACTTTTTCATTCCTTTGTCAGAGTTGCATGTGATATATATATAAAGTTGTTGGTCATTAAATCATGTTGAGGTCCAATGAAAATTAAATACACTTAAATCAAAAGCTGATTGTTTGAATTATGTTGTGGTTTGTGTCAGTTGTTATCACCTAAAAGTGTCATTTGTCAATAATTTCTACCCTCAAAACCAGTATGCAATCGGATCCAATATCATGATCAAGTCGCAACATCAATTGAATATTATGGCAAAATTATTAATAATTTAAGAAAATATTCATCAAGATTTATCATAACATGACCCTAAGCACAGTTTATCATGCAAGAACGTGATTCACACACAACAAGTTTCACACGTTTTTCACATATCAAGATCACATAAAGAAACAATCAACATAACAGTGAATTTACTAACCAATGGCTGGCCCGAACAAAATGATGTCTTCGATGGTGGGGGGGGTCTACTGCCGCCGCAATCCAAGGGAATGGTAGGGTTTTAGTTTTGAGTAATAGTTAAGCAACAACGTGATCATGCTCTAAATAAATAAGGATTTTTGGGGCGGTTACTACCTTAGCCGAACTGGGTTTAAGCCTTTTTAATCTATTTGGTTTTATTGGGCTATAAGGGTTTGAGCACCTTATACTTTGACCGTGTGTATGTACGCATCCACACCAACCAGGCCGGCCCAGTTGGGCTTGATGATTTGGGCCGAGAGTGTGCAATGGTCCGAGCAAAAGGAAAAGATGTGCGGATCGATGAGTGTTGTGCAACTCGAAAGCTTATGCGATTAACTAACATGAAACCAACCAAGATATAATAACACTTCAATTTCATTTTATAATAAGTGCCTAGTTACAGCGTATAATAAACAAGTAGGAAAACGACACTCAACGATGCTCAAGAAAGAACCTTGGAAAACCGAGTTGTCACATCATCCCCAACTTGAAAGAAATTTCGTCCCGAAATTTGATAAGTAACCCAAAAACGGCAAGGTGTTAGATCAGGATGACTATGGATTTTCCTCGGGTACCACATCATCCCCAACTTGAAAGAAATTTCGTCCCGAAATTTACCAGTTACATCAGAATTTGTTTAAGCAGTTTTAATCAGCTGAGGATACTTGAGCTTCATCTGATCCTCGCGTTCCCACATGAACTCTGGTCCACGTCTTGAGTTCCAACGAACTCTCACGATTGGGATTCGACCATGTTAACTAACCTTGGTTTCCTGGTCCATGTTTTCGATAGGTTCCTTGACAACCGCAACTTGTCGTTAACCTTAGACTCTAGCAAGTGTATCCACAAGCGTTTCACCGGACAACTACTGCCTTAGATCCGAGACACAATTGACATCGTGCACGTTTCCCAATTCGCCGGGTAACTCGAGTTTGTAGGCCACGTTACCGATTCTTCCCAGAATGTCGTATGGTCCAACGTGATGTAAGTTAAGCTTGCCACGCTTCCCAAGCGTGCCACACCCTCCCAGGGCGAGACTTTCAACATGATACGATCGCCTACAGCGAACTCTCAGTGTTTCCTAAGCTTATCAACTTTCCTGACGGTCACTCGTTGCCGCCCACGATTTCCAATCCAAGCAATTTTCCCTAGAGTTTCGAGTACAAGCCCTAGACCTGTGATTACATTGTCACCCACGTTAACCCAACAAAGATGGCATTATCGCCCACACGATGCCTCAAATAGAGTTGTCTAAATACTAAAACGGTGACTGCTGCAGTAGAACTTAACCAAAGGTAAGTATCCTTCCAATTCTTACTAAAGTCGATCACCCACATGCTCGCAGCATGTCCTTGAGTGTCTGGATGGTTCGTTTACTCTGACCATCTGTCCTATGGTGACAAGTAATGCTCATGTCTAGACGTGAGCCAAGGGTGTTGTGTAATGCCTGACATAAATCAGGTATAGATCAAAATCAAAGGTATCAGGAGTTGGCACCTCGTGCCCAAAAATCGCCTCTCTCAGAGGAATATTCACAAGCTGTGAAGACTCATCAGTTTCCTTGATTGCAAGAAAGTGTGCCGGTTACGTGAGACAATCAACGATAACCCATGTGATATTGTATCAGTTTCGAGTTGTAAGTAGGCTAGCGACAAAATCCATGGCAGTCTGTTCTCATTTCCATATGGGTGTTTCTGGTTACTGATACTTCACCTTGACTTTCCCACAAGTCAAACATTATTCACATACATAGCTAGGTGGGCCTTCATGCCCGATCACCAGTACAAGGTTTATAGATCCTAATATCCCTCATCTAAACCCAGACGACTAGAATACAGAGACCGGTGTGCTTTGCTCAACACGAGTTCCCTACAGTTGCCGTATATTGAGGCCCACGTTCGTTCCAAGAGGTAGCGAATATCGTCCGCCCTGCCAAGAGTTGCTTCTCCATGCCCCGTATGGGTTTAACTTGAAAATTATTTTCTTTCAGTTCCCCAGTTTGAACAGGACAAGTCTAATCAGATAAGTTAGAGTCGATAGTGAGCTGCAAAGCTTGTGCATGTTCAGGTTTCACAGTCGTAATCATTCCAAAGTTCCATCCAGCGATGCTTTCACATAATTAGCTCTCTCAAAACAAAGGTACACGGGAGGCCCTTGTGATCGGTCTAAATGGTGCAGTTGGTACCGTCCAAGTAATGCCTCCATCTTAATTCCAAAGGACATGGCTTCCACCGCAGGTTATGGCTCGTGCAATTCTTCCTGTAAATCCACTACGTAAGCCGTTACCTTCTCGTGTCGCATCAGCGTGTAACTGGGACTCTAATTTGAACCATCATGGTATGCCGCTTGATCACCCGTTCCCTAGGGTAAAGACGATGCTCAGTGCATTGCAGAGTTGGGATTCGAAAACTGAAAAGACGTCCTCCTGTTCTGCCTTTCACGAACACAGCAGCACTCGACTGTGCTAAAGAGATTTAAGCTGCATGACCTCCGAAAATCCTGTGATTAATCTGCGATAGTATCAAGCGAGACCAATAAATTTTTGTATCCTCGAAGGACTCTTTGGTGTCGATCAGTTTTCCAACCAAAACGGGTCTTAGCAAGATCCACGTGTATTCCCACTTCGTTGATTATATGACCCAAAAAGGGTACCTCTCGAATCCAGAAGTTACATTTATCAAGACTTCGCGCGGTGTGGCTCCTCCCTCAGGAGCTCTCAAATAAGATACAAAGTTGTCCATGATGTTCCTTTCGCCTAGGAAGGATTCAAAACGTCTTCCAATAGCATGGTCGGTTCACATGATCCATAAAGCTGCTGGTGTGTTGATTACCCCAAGGGTCATGGAATACAAAGTCGTATGGCTGAATTGCATCGGATAAGCCGCTTTAAAACATCCTCCCCTTGGACTTCCATCTGATAACAGTCCACTCGTAAATCAATCCTCGAATGAAAGCTAGTCGACAGGTTGTCAGTACCTGGTCGAGGCAAACGGTTTTCAACTGTCGCCTTGATGAGTTCTTGATAATCAGTATACACACAAAAAGACTTATCTTCACAGATATAACTGGGTCTTCCCAAAGCGAAAACTAGGTCCGCCAAAACTCCTGTCCAACAGTTCCTGCAGTTGATTAGACAGCTCTTGCAACCCTCCTAGTGCAAGACGGTAAGAGTACGTGTAGTCAGGGCTGCCTCTGGCGCGAGATCAGACTGAGATTTCGCCTAATAGTTGTGGAAGTAAACCTGAAAGTTCCTCGAATAGCACACTGAGATGAGTCACAAACAATTGGTGGATCCTCGATCCTATTTTCCTTAGTCTTATCATCAGAAACGGTTGCTAACATAGTGGGGTCATCCCTCCGTAGACACTTCTGGGCCCTCATAGCTAGACTGGCGCTAACCCTTGCACCCCTCTGAAACTTTAGAACAGGCAACGGTCCTCCACTAGGGAGAAGGATACGCAAAACTAACTTCTTATAGGGTATATCTACGCGATATCTGAATAACCAATCCACCCTAACTACTGCTTCAAAACTGTCAAGGGTGGTAGAAGGAGGGTCAACGTCGAACACTTGTCCCCACAAGGTCGATTTTGCATCCATCAATCATATGAGGGTTCAGTTGACTTGCCATCAGCCAATTCCACAGCAGGTTCGGTTTCAAGAAGCATCAGGGTTAAGCAAAACAGTGACGAAGAGATTAGTTACTAAGAACGTGCAGGCCACCATGTTGTTATAATCCTGGCGTCGCCTACGCCAATCCTAAATGCCCTTCACAAGTACCACATCCAGTGTTGTTGCTACTGCTACTAGAATTCCCAAAACTGTCATTGCTCCTTGGGTTGTTAGCATCTTGTCTTAACATCGGCCATTCCCTGTTGAAGCCACCATCATTTCCATACCGAGAGTCATGATTTGCGAGTACCTTGCTGTCATCGTGACTGTTGCTTCTAATGTCGTTGCTTGACACCAATCAATGTCCATCTTTTCACATTCCATGACACGTTCTAAGGCGCTACTCATTGTGCTGGCAGTTACACATTCCACATCATGGTCAATTGTCATCGTTTATGTCCCGACTGATTCGTAAAAGTCGGCTCCCATAAGTCGTTGACTAGGGTTAAGGATTCGTTTGGAGTCAAATCGCGGATGTTCGTTTCCGGTAACTAGGGTCGTTCAAATGCTGAAGTCGGTAAAGTACTACGTTTACCCTCTTGTCCATCGTTCTTGCAAGTTGACTGAGTAATACACGGCATGTTGTGAGAGTGCTGTAGAAGTGATCGCACTTCGGGATTTAAGATGTCAATACGTTAAGTTCTAGCAAACGAAGAAAGATGAGAAAGGTATAGACCAATCATTTTCGTTGCAACATCCAACTCAAGGATGTTCGTACAAGCACCTAACATTCTACACAGTTCGCTAGGCATTCAGATGGGTGTTCAGGTACTACTCGATAGCATCGAGGTTCCAAAGGATTCAGATAGGAGTGAAAATATCACGTTCAAGTAAGAGACAACCACTGTTATGACTCTTATAGACTGTTGTGTTTCACATCGATCAAATAACGGAACGGAACCCCTTTTTCACTTGTTAAGCCTCACTGGGACTCGCATGCACCCCACATTATTATTATGTGTGCACCCACAATAATATTGTGATTTGCATGCTCATCTCAGCTCTTCCTAACTCATGTCAAATGGTTCCTCAAACTCGAGTGCCAAACAAAGGTTATCAAAACGATACGATCACAGAAATCCCAAGACTATGACATACTACCATTGCATCATAATGTAAGCAAACAATTTATGTAATCATACTATAGTGACAAGTATGTGTGTCCGTATGCTATGTCATAAACAAATGTGTACTAGTCATGTAATGTACGCAACAAGTTAGAAAGACGAACCTTGCAATCTGGAGCTGAGTGTCATGGTCGATTTCGGATCTGTTCGGTTATAGTCTGGTTTTATAAAAAACGTTTTAAAACCAAGTTCACTATAACCAGTGGCTCTGATACCAAACTGTCACACCCCCAAAATACCACATGCGGAATCACCACGGGACGTGTGACGTACCAGGATCCAAGCCACCAATCACACTGAACTACACGTGATATTTAATAAAAACATTCCATTCATTTCAAAATACCAATCCAAGACATAAGTTAGACCAAAATAAGTATTCAGCGGAAGCATATCGTAAATTGTTAAACAACTGTTTCAAAATAAGTGTTCAAAACCAATGTATCCATTATATCTAAGAGTCTCGACCCATGACCACTCCAGCACTCCCAGATAGCAAGTCCATATCAAAAACCTAACGACCTGCAAGCATGCAGACAAGTGTGTCAGACGACGCTGGTGAGTTCAAAGTTTTGTTAACGCGTTGGTTACCAGATATGTGTATAAAACAGTTCAACGTTATGTTTTGATGATGTTATTAACTCGATTACCGTATGTGGCTACTAGATGTGAATGCCCAACCCCAATGCCTCTATCTAGGCATTGGTCAAGTGGTCAAGGTAATTAGTTCAACTAACAACCTCGAGTAGATGTAAGGGGTCTTATATATACACGATGTGAATGCCCAACCCCAATGCCTCTATCTAGGCATTGGTCAAGTGGTCAAGGTAATTAGTTCACGCCCGTCCTTTCGGCATGGTGTGAGGGTGCCAATCCTAATAGAGCTATCAACTAAATACCTCGTTGCCTTCCTGGCAACAATCGGTAGATGTAGGGGGTCTTACATAATAGAAACTGAGTAATAACAAACATCCCATTAACCTGCATTCCTCCCTGGAACGTTACCCGATATCCCTTCCCGGGATGCATGCTTGGAAAAGAGCAGTGAACTCACCTTGGTTTGCTCGGTATATTACATAAGATTACTTGTTCCTCGTTGGTCACCCGGACCCTAGTGTGATTACCAGTGATGATCAGTTTCACATCCACTTAAGACATACACTCTTTTACATATTACACAAATAGTGCACTAGCATCAACAAGTTGTACAAGTTGTATCTATTTATCAACATTGTCCATGTTTCACAAAAGTATTTGTGGCTCATGTCATTTAACTATTACGTGTATTAGACCATGAACATTCGTCAACACATTGCAAATATTCACATACTACTCACATCGAGTTGGTCATACCATAATATACATTCTAGTTCACCACGTACTACAATCATCGGCTAACTCGTGTGCATTTAAATGACATTTTTAACCAACACCGCTGGCCCAACCCTAGTGTGTTTAAATGTTTCGTGGCCCAATCTATCTACAGCCCAATATGTCGCGTAGGTGGGCCGCGACCTGTGTGACCCAAACCAATCTGACCCGAGCCCAGCTACTAGCGGCCCATATGTTACCGAACATATTTAATTAGTTACCACACATAGTCCACCTGCTAGGGTCCAATTTAATCGGTCCAATCATTAAGTAACATCAAATGTGTTGTCAGTTTTTGTCACGTGAACCTCTCGGGCCAAGTAATTCATTATGTTCATCGGCCCAATCAGTGTTTTATGTGATCAGCTCCATTTAAATTTGCATGTGATTTTAAATGGATTCCTATTAGTCGGTCACTTTTTCATTCCTTTGTCAGAGTTGCATGTGATATATATAAAGTTGTTGGTCATTAAATCATGTTGAGGTCCAATGAAAATTAAATACACTTAAATCATTAGCTGATTGTTTGAATTATGTTGTGGTTTGCGTCAGTTGTTATCACCTAAAAGTGTCATTTGTCAATAATTTCTACCCTCAAAACCAGTATGCAATCGGATCCAATATCCTGATCAAGTCGCAACATCAATTGAATATTAGGGCAAATTTATTAATAATTTAAGAAAATATTCATCAAGATTTATCATAACATGACCCTAAGCACAGTTTATCATGCAAGAACGTGATTCACACACAACAAGTTTCACACGTTTTTCACATATCAAGATCACATAAAGAAACAATCAACATAACAGTGAATTTACTAACCAATGGCTGGCCCGAACAAAATGATGTCTTCGATGGTGGGGGGGGGGTCTACTGCCGCCGCAATCCAAGGGAATGGAAGGGTTTTAGTTTTGAGTAATAGTTAAGCAACAACGTGATCATTCTCTAAATAAATAAGGATTTTTGGGGTGGTTACTACCTTAGCCGAACTGGGCTTAAGCCTTTTTAATCTATTTGGTTTTATTGGGCTATAAGGGTTTGAGCACCTTATACTTTGACCGTGTGTATGTACGCATCCACACCAACCAGGCCGGCCCAGTTGGGCTTGATGATTTGGGCCGAGAGTGCAATGGTCCGAGCAAAAGGAAAAGATGTGCAGTTCGATGAGTGTTGTGCAATTCGAAAGCTTATGCGATTAACTAACATGAAACCAACCAAGATATAATAACACTTCAATTTCATTTTATAATAAGTGCCTAGTTACAGCGTATAATAAACAAGTAGGAAAACGACACTCAACGATGCTCAAGAAAGAACCTTGGAAAACCGAGTTCTCACAGCACTTGTCTTGACACTATGGAAATCCCTAAGGATTATATGTGATTTCATAGGTTCAAGACCTATTAGAATCGTGACAAGGAACCATACAAATAGTGATAAACTTACTAACTTGGTAAGGGATTACATAATCACCACCAAAGGTTCGGTTTTGGGTTTATTATGGTCATAATATATACGTATTAATATATTTAGTCAAGTAGGAGGCGGGAGGTTGAACATTCCACTTTGGTACCTCATGGTGTCATGTAAGTCAAGTAGGAGGTGGGAGGTGAAATCCTCCACTTTGGTACCTCGAATGATATGCTTAACATATAGGTCATGTAGGAGGTAGGAAGGTGAACCTTCCATTTAGGAACCTCTTAGATACGTACAAGAAATAATACAACTAATTAAGCAAAACATCAAGTGATGTGTGGACTTGTTATGTAGGTTATCCTAGGCTAGCCAAGTAGTCACACTATCTTCAAGTTCAAGACTTGGCACCACTTGTGAGTTAAGAACTCGATGAAAACAGAAAGTTTGGAGTGTTTAGACACTCCTATTTAGTGTGAAACAACCTTGGTTTAGCTTCACTAATCATGTTATGGACTAGAAGCATGAGAACACAAGTTTGTTTGAAGTATTCAAGAGTTTGAAACAAAACAGAAAGTTTATGGACGATTTCAGGGTATTTCCAGGTCTGATTTCTCCAAGGAGAAACCAAGGAATCAAACCCCATGATTATCCAAGCAAGTAGAAAGAAGAATCAAGTAATTTCTTTGAGAAATGAGCAAGTTATACTCACTTTAGTACAAGAGTATGAATCTGACCGAATTTCTGAAATTTGCAAGAACTTGAGAGTGTTTAGAAGAGATTTGAGAGTGTTGAAAGTGTAGAAATGCTTGGAGAAGAGTTGTATTTATGGTGGAAGAGGTTAGGGATGATTGGAGGTGTTTAGAGGTGGATTAGAGGTGATTGGGGAGTGTTAGAACTTAGGATTTCGTGCAAAATCGCGTCAAAACGCAGCTGTGTTTGTTTTCTGCGAAACTGATGTTCACGCGGGCCGCGTAAAGGGTCAAGGGACCTTTACGCGGGCCGCCTCAGCTTAAGGTTCCGGAATTAAGTTTCAAAAGTTACAATTTGACCCCCAGAGTTGTTATTTTCATGTTTTTAGGGCATTTAAGGACTATATTTGCCACAAAAGCATAGTCTAAGATAAATCCAAGTATGAGGAGTATAAACCAAGTATAATTAAGCGTATGAGTATCAAAATCAAGTTGCGTTCACGTTCAAAACACGTTTTATGCATATGTTTAGATTAATTACAAGTTTAGCACATAGTTTCCAAGAATAATGATTAAACACCAATTGATTCATCAAATCGAACATACGAGCATAAGTAAAGTGTGTATAACATATTTGTAACAAAATACAAGTTTCATTAATGATCCAAGTCTTGGTTTTACAACGATTACAAAGAAGAAAACGATTACAAGAATACAACGTTTCCAAAAATAGAAATACCAACAAATCTTTCTATAAATGGAAAGTACAAAAGAGCCGGGCGTTACAGTCTCCCCTCCTTTAGGAAATTTCGTCCCGAAATTTAGGAAGACGTAGGGAAAGATGAGGGTACTTCGTCGATCGAGAAAAACATGGATGTTGCGTGCGAGGAAAACAATAAAGGAAAATAAAATCAACGGTGATGGACTTGCCATCAGTAATTTCGACTAGAAATGACATAGACTCAAGTTTAACAACACAAGGTTTTACACGAATAGAGGTAATAAGGTTGCTAATGAGAAAGCGTATCCTCACTGTCTTCGTCGTCATCTTGGGCTTGTTGTCGTTCTTGATTCCGTAGAGGACATTGTGGCCGAAGATGAGTAGTGTCTCCACACTTGTAGCAAGCGCGTACTTTGTTGCCTGACTCTGTGTGTTGAAACTTTCATTTCCTGCCCTCGCCACCACTTGCTTGGGCTTCATGGTCAGTGGTAATCTGATTGGCTATCTTGGTAGAGGTTGCAACCTGTTTGTCGCGAATGTGATTGTTGTTTAGGGAAGCAGCGAGGCGGTAAACAGCTTCAATATTATCGAGTTTGGCTGCCTCGATGGTATCACGCATAGCAGGGGGTAACCCATGGATGTACTTCCTTATCTTACGGTCGGTGGTCATAACGAGGTGAAGAGCAATGAAGCTAAGTTGTTTGAAACGGGTGGTGTAAGCTAGGTTCTCATCTCCCACTTGCTTTAGCGCCCAAAATTCTTCCTCTAGCTTTAGTTGCTCATGCGGAGGGCAAAACTCGTCCATCATTAGGGCCTTAACTTCTTCCCAAGTCAACGCATAGGCCAGTTCATTCGAGCGGATGTTCCTTTCGTTCGTCCACCATTCGAGAGCTCGGGCTTGGAATACCCCAGTCGCACTACGCGTTCTGAGCTCATTGGGGCAATCACTGTTGATGAATGTGACCTCCATGCCATCAAACCACTCGAGCATGGCGGTCACCCCATCATTGCCGGTGAATGGCTTGGGATTGCACGATGAAAAGTGCTTGAAGTTGAACGAAGCAGGCTTGCGTAATTCGACCTTAGAGTCGACGGAAGAGGGAGGTGTTTCAGAAGCTCGAATCTCGGTGATAACCTTAGGAACGACGCGCGCAAATTGATCGGCCATGAAAGCCATCATCTTCTTCGTAGCACGGGACTTCGACTTCTTAGACGCGTTGGAGTGATGAGAAGACATCTAAGATTCAAAAGAACGAATAGGTGAGACTTGATCATAATGTTTGCTTAAGAAAATTGTTTGCATGCAATGATTCACATAGCATATCGTGTCACATAGCATAGAGGGTTCAAATTAATTCACATAACGTAAAGAGTTTAAACGTCACATAAAGCATAGTCATGAGTTCCACATAGCATAGCATGAATAAATGAAAGTATTGTAAATTTAGTTTGTTCACGAGGGGTTATTATTGTTTGTGATTGCGATAACGTGCGAAACGATTAAAACGAAATTTGAAAGGAACGAACGTTCAAGTATAAAATCACATATAAATTGAGATACATAAAAGAGAGGCTCAATAAAACATAGGATTGTTTCGGGTAGAGAAACGTCGACTATTCCAAAGTGGGTCGAAAGTCCTTTCGAATTAGAGAAAACGTGCTTTGGCCTATAGGTAAGATACTCTCGTCGAGAAGCGATTAACGGTATCTTACCCTTCCGGTTACTACACATCTCTAATTGATTGAAACAATCGTGACTTTGGCGAGATTGAAAATCGAGGAATGGGACTTAATCGACGAGATGCGGGTTTCACCCCTAACTTGACGATTTCGTACCCTAAATGTGGTTGGTACTTGTTGGGTCAAAATAAAATTTCGACACTATCACAAGGGTCCACTAGAGTTGAAATGGAAATTACCATTAAGTTGTGGATTTCACTCCTAGCTTAATGGTGAAATTTCGTGCAAAAATAGTTTAAGGTAGAATGAGAGTCGTTTACCAAATTGTGGGTTTCACGCCTATTTTGGTAAAGTTGTCTCGTTTGTGTTTCAAGAGTATACAAATAAACAAAAGTGTATTCATGTTAACCTTAGGAAAGGCATATAAATTTAATCAAACAAGAAGTATAGCTAGGAAGCATGCATGGTAGAGTACAAAAGTTTTAAACAACACATAAGAGGCAAAATTCCTAGAACTATAGATTAGGGCAAAAGCATGGCAATTTTCCTAATTCCCTATAATTATGGCTCTGATACCAATCTGTCACACCCCAACCGATGGTGGAAAGATCGGGATGAGACGAAGTGTGTATAGATTGCAAGAGACTTCATAACACTATGTGACAATATTTAATTAAAATCAAATTTCATTGCAAGAACTAAATTGTCATACAACATTTAAAACGGAAATAACAACATTGTGCAAATTCAACATCACATCAAAAGATAAATAGATTAAAGGTGTGTATCTAGTCCACCCTAAACTTGTTTCATCATTCATCCATACTTCAATAATCAACCTGCAACATGTATTAAAATAGAGTTTCAATGCAAAGGTAATGAGCGAGTATACAAGTTTGTTTACATAGCATAATAGAATAAAAACTCAAATCCAACATGATTCATAATATGTGATTACTAGTATGCAATTTTGGCGTACAATATGTTCAAACCCTAGAATACAACGCATCAAATAGCCTAATCACAATAGCTTAGCGGGGTGGTAATGTTTAACTTAACAATACCCAATAGAATAGCGGGCGGGGCGTTAATCCTATAGCGCTATAATTGTTAAGGTGGGCGAGCAAAGTTAATGAGCATATAACCTTCCAAATCGTTCACATAACATACGATAATAACGAGTAAGTCACATTAGTTTCATGCTTGATCAAGGATTGAGTATGTTTAGTTTAAAAGTTGTTTGCATAATTATACATGTTGCATCCCAAAGTGTAAAAGGGGAAAAAGGGATCGAGTATACTCACGGTGGTTGCAAGCTTTCCTACTTGAAATCCCACGAGTGAGTTGGTGGATGGATTAGTTTCGAGCACCTAGTCCTTCTACACGAGGAAACATAGGTGTGTGAGTTTGGCGTTTAACGGAAGATTATGGAATATTCGGACTTAAGATTCAAAGAAATAACAAGGTAAATATTATGAAAATATTCACTATGGCATTAGCACTTGTCATGACACTATGGAAATCCCTAAGGATTATATGTGATTTCATAGGTTCAAGACCTATTAGAATCGTGACAAGGAACCATACACATAGTGATAAACTTACTAACTTGGTAAGGGATTACATAATCACCACCAAAGGTTTGGTTTTGAGTTTATTATGGTCATAATATATACGTATTAATATATTTAGTCAAGTAGGAGGCGGGAGGTTGAACCTTCCACTTTGGTACCTCATGGTGTCATGTAAGTCAAGTAGGAGGTGGGAGGTGAAATCCTCCACTTTGGTACCTCGAATGATATGCTTAACATATAGGTCATGTAGGAGGTAGGAAGGTGAACCTTCCGTTTAGGAACCTCTTAGATACGTACAAGAAATAATACAACTAATTAAGCAAAACATCAAGTGATGTGTGGACTTGTTATGTAGGTTAGCCTAGGCTAGCCAAGTAGTCATACTATCTTCAAGTTCAAGACTTGGCACCACTTGTGAGTTAAGAACTCGATGAAAACAGAAAGTTTGGAGTGTTTAGACACTCCTATTTAGTGTGAAACAACCTTGGTTTAGCTTCACTAATCATGTTATGGACTAGAAGCATGAGAACACAAGTTTGTTTGAAGTATTCAAGAGTTTAAAACAAAACAGAAAGTTTATGGACGATTTCAGGGTATTTCCAGGTCTGATTTCTCCAAGGAGAAACCAAGGAATCAAACCCCATGATTATCCAAGCAAGTAGGAAGAAGAATCAAGTAATTTCGTTGAGAAATGAGCAACTTATACTCACTTTAGTACAAGAGTATGAATCTGCCCGAATTTCTGAAATTTGCAAGAACTTGAGAGTGTTTAGAAGAGATTTGAGAGTGTTGAAAGTGTAGAAATGCTTGGAGAAGACTTGTATTTATAGTGGAAGAGGTTAGGGATGATTGGAGGTGTTTAGAGGTGGATTAGAGGTGATTGGGGAGTGTTAGAACTTAGGATTTCGTGCAAAATCGAGTCAAAACGCAGCTGTGTTTGTTTTCTGCGAAACTGATGTTCACGCGGGCCGCGTAAAGGGTCAAGGGAACCTTTACGCGGGCCGCCTTAGCTTAAGGTTCCGGAATTAAGTTTCAAAAGTTACAATTTGACCCCCAGAGTTGTTATTTTCATGTTTTTAGGGCATTTAAGGACTATATTTGCCACAAAAGCATAGTCTAAGATAAATCCAACTATGAGGAGTATAAACCAAGTATAATAAAGCGTATGAGTATGAAAATCAAGTTTCGTTCACGTTCAAAACACGTTTTATGCATATGTTTAGATTAATTACAAGTTTAGCACATAGTTTCCAAGAATAATGATTAAACACCAATTGATTCATCAAATCGAACATACGAGCATAAGTAAAGTGTGTATAACATATTTGTAACACAATACGAGTTTCATTAATGATCCAAGTCTCGGTTTTACAACGATTACAAAGAAGAAAATGATTACAAGAATACAACGTTTCCAAAAATAGAAATACGAACAAATCTTTCTATAAATGGAAAGTACAAAAGAGCCGGGCGTTACAGATACAAAGTGTCAACATTTGATAATTTTGCCTTTCAACAACCTTACACGATGTTTATACCCTAAAAACGAATGTATCATGAAGCATATGAAACCGTTTGTGGAAGAAAGTGAAAGTTTACAAGACGCGAGGGTTAAATGTGTCAACATGTTTAAGTTACACCTCTGAGTGACCTTTTAGCAAACCCGGAGCCTTGTAACGATTAATTATACTCCCAAGAATAAGTGGTAAAAATTTCACAAGGTTTCGATATCGTATGAGAAAGATACGCTAACTTTCGTAATTAAGGGGTTAAAAGCGTCAACGAGGCAAAACTTGTGTTTTCGGTTATCATTTAACGAAACCGGACCTAATGATGATTGGTTATATCTCATGGATCATAGAAATATAAATTTTATGGGTTAAAAGTGCTTAAAATGGAAGAAATTACGCATTAGAAGGTCCACAGGGTGAAAATGACATTATTTCAAACTTGAATTACTGATCCCTTACCTGCTGGCGCTGCGCCACCAACTTCAGCCTCCTCCGTCACGCTACGCGACGGACTGCCAGCTTAGAAAATTGTCTTTTAACGTGGCAGCTTGCATGTTTGCTAAATTCCGTGAGTTTGCCACCCTCTAGCTGCTTGAAACACGTCCCTAGACAATTGTTTTCATCTCTGGAGTTGCCATAACACCTGGATCAATCTCCTTGAACCTTCCATGGCTATAAATAGATCCATTGTTGCAACTTGTGAACTTACATTTGCACATCTTGCTTGTTCTAACTCTCTGGAGCATTCTTGGCAATTGAGAAGCCCTTCCTCTGTTCCAATCTCGTGCTAAGGACCATTGTAAGTCATCTTAGCTTCTGTAATTTAGTTTTAATTAGTTTAATGGCCCAAAGTCAAACCGTCGTAATTAAGGTTTGACTTAGTGATTAATCACTAATGGTCCAGTCATTTCTCGAGTTAAAAGTAGCTTTGAGTTGGTAATTTTGTGGGTAATAAACCCTTAAAAAGGCACCCTCTGATTCCCACTCTAACTAGGTCAATTGTCGGGTCAAAGTTAATTTTAAAAAGTCAACAGAAAGTAAATTTTCGCATAAACACATAATTAGCAATGTAAAAGCAATGAAACATGTTTTATCACTCATATAACTTGATAATCAATGTAAGAACATGTCTAAACATGTTCAACCCGACAATTTTCAGTTTAAGCTCTGTTCGGAACCGAAAGTCGCCAAAGTTGACTTTTGCTTTGACTTTCAGTTCTGACCCATTAGAGCATATTTTAGAAATTCCTTAGAGCTTTATTAGGACCAGGTTACATGTTAGTATAACCCTCTGTGATTATACAACTTGGTTCATTAATTATCCGATTCATATGCATGTTTCCGTTATATGCCTAAATGTTGACCAATATGCCCTTTTGACCTTAAAACAAGAATTTTGAAAATGTGAGAGAACAATAATCTTTATTACTGATTTATAAACATGTCCCTAAATTTTCACATCAGTTTGAGGTCTAGACTAAGAGTTATGCTCAATAGCGTAATTAGAAAGCTTTTTATTAATTAAACGGCGTAATTAGCATAAAGCCTATCTAAACCCAATTTTTGATACCAAACTTTTTACCTACTGATGTAAAATAATATTTTGGGATTTTTGAAGATTTTTATTTATTTTTAGGCTGAGCATAACATAGGGTTATAGCTTTAAGTCGGGTAATTGTCGGTTTTGCCCTTTTGGCCTATAAAATGAGTTTTACATAATATTTTGATACCAAACCTTTTGCTACTGATTTTATATAATAAATAAAATATTTTGAGTCTTCTGGAATGATAAAAATATCAGCTTTTCTTTAAAAACCCAGAAATCGCTTAAAACCGTCTTTTTACGCGTTTAAAACGCAGAGTATGTATTAAAACCATTTTTCTCATATAAGACTTAATACCTACTGATGTTTTAAGAAAATTTTTATATTTTAACAGTAAGCAAAAGTTTTAAACTCATACTTCAATTTTGACCTTTAAAGCTTATGTGAAATTACAAAAATGCCCCTACAGTACATAGTTTGGTTATAAAAGGTAAATTTCACATATATGCCATACCCTACTGTTATGACTTATAAAAATAAGTATTTTTACTGAATATATCAGACCTGAAACTCAGATTTATATTTAAACCCTTTTATAAGCTTTAAAATGACCAAAATACCCCTACGGGGCATAATTTGAGTTTAAATCCATTTTGGGCATTATGGAAGGTATCTTACTGATATCACAACATATTTAAGGCATATTAACTTAGGAAACCTGTTCATGACTCAATTGGTTACCCGTAACGCATTATTCGCGTTCGGTGCGGTTTATGTGACTGGTTTGCATAAATTAGCCGAAACGGGTCAAACCTTATCGTTTTTATCTCAAAATCTAGAATGTGTTTAGTTTACCCATATTATACAGGTATACAAACTTGTCGGGTCTAAACCACACTCTAATCCGGCCATCGCTTAATCGTGCGTTTTGAACCGTATATCTTCTTTTAAAACTAACCGGTCTAAGCATAGGCTTAATTAAGACCCGTTAGGAATCTAATAGGTTATTAAAACCTTCGTTCCAGATTTAGTAGCCCAGTAAAAGCTACCTGTACTTGCTTGGTTTTATACGGCTGGGATAAATTGTATAAATTTGCTTAGGTAAATACTTTTAACTTATTTTCCCTTATACAGGCTTGGGGTACGGTATATAAAATACCACTTGGTCGGGCATTGAATTGTTAATCATATGAAGGTTAATTTATTGAGATGACCCGTTTAAATTGTTGTGTTTGCTTAAAGCCTTTGGGGGGTTAATGACCATGTCCCGGATATCCTTGGCATCATTCATTGAAATTGCCACGACCTAAGCACGGGGTGTAGGCATACACCTGCCAGTGCATATGTATATAAAAAGGTATAACCGACGGAATTGAGAATAACTCGCCGCGGGATTATATCATGTGGTGTGTCTATTAATCTTTAACCCGGTATTCAGCCCGGGCTACTGAACGTATAACGAACATGTAATTCTTTTACAAGTTTATATATAAATAATTATCCCAAGTTATAAAAGATTATTTTGTGCCTTGTGCTTTCAAATCAATTTTCTTAAACATTTTCAAAATGAGTCGAATTGTATTTACCAGTGTAAACTGACGTATTTTCCAAAAAGGTTAAATGCAGGTACTAAACGGAATAGGCTGGCTACTCCTAGCTTCAATAAAGATTCTTGCAAGCTTAGAAGTTAAATCTGTTGAACAATAAACTTTTGAACTTTGATCCGCTTGTGGATCTTTACAACCGTTTTGTAATACACTTGATATTACTTTTTATTCGGTTTGTAATGATTTTATCTTTCGACTTCCGCTGTGTATTAAACTGTGATAATATAAATTGTCTATGATATCAACTACGTTACGATACTCCCCACAGGGCCCACCGGTAATACGTGGAAATATCGGGGTGTGACAGGTTGGTATCAGAGCCAACATTGAGTGAATTAAACACTAGCCTTTTGTCTTTAATATGTCGCCAAGCAAAGAAGCCGTAATGGAAATTCTCCCCATTCGAAGCCTTGAAATACCGAGCTTCGTACCACGGCTAGGATAAACGTGCAACCAAGGAGAAAACGTTCAGAAATAAAGTGAAGAAGAAACTCCTTTTGCTGAAGATCGTTTCCTTAGTAGTCCTTATAAGGACTTATTTATCTTTTAGTCCCTTCATGGACAACATTATTTCTTTCAAGTCCCGTTTAGGGCAATTCTGTACCTCTTTTAAAATCATTGGAATGTTTTATCTAAAAATTTCATTTTTATCATTATATATGAATATAATATATGAAATAAATCAAAATATCATTCCTTTTCGAAATTGATCTGCCAGTATATATATATTAAAACGAATCTTAAAGGGTATAACCTAGCTTGAATGTCATTAAAGACCTGGCTATGATGGTAAAACCTGTTTAAAAGAGATTCAGATCCTTGTTAACATCTGAAAACATGTTAACACTCCTGACAACAGTGATGCGATAAAATTACACTTGTCATCTTTATATTGGGAATTTCTAAACCCCTTATTTAGCCTAAATGATCAATATGAATCATGGCTAATAAACGTCGAACATGATGTATACATCAAAACATCCATTTAAGATGTAGGCCCACGGGCAAAGATGTATTCATGACACAGATAGTTTTATTTCATAACTTCTTGTCAAAAGGCAATGAACTATGAAATTTTTCCGATCCAAAGGATCATTGATTATGTTTTAAATTGTCCTTGTGACAAGGCCTTAGTGCCATCTAAAAGTCCTTTAAGGTAAGCCTTTACCCTATACAAAATGTCTGTACGACATTGACAGTTGTGACTTATGTCCCCTGTCTAATAAAAATGAAGGACTAGATCTCCGTTTAAACGCCAAAGACGGTTTATTTAAAAACCTAGGCAAAACATAATCAAATAAATTTTATACTATCTATTGGCCTATATGGTTTATTTACACCATGGATATTTAATTATCAAATTCGACGATTCACTATATAATTAAACAAATTATTATTACTTGGTTTGTAGCCTTCAAAGCTTCACCATGGCTGACTCATGTGAAGCTCACAATCATCTAGTTGATCAGAATAATAACGCAAGACTGAACTTAACGAGCACTGAGTTACAGGCTATGTTAGATACAGCCGTAAACAAAGCCGTGAACCGAGTATTAAAGGATCATAAGCGAAGGTGCGTTGATACCCCAAATAAGGGTTACAAAAAGGGTAAGGCTGGTTCAAACTATAACCAGTCCAAGCCAAATGAGGCAAAACCCAAATGTAAAACCTGCGGGAAGCAGCACTTCGGAAAATGTTTCCATAAGCAGATCAGGGGATGTGGCATCTGTAAGAAGACATATCACAAGACTCATGAATGCAAGGACTTGAAAGACGCCACATGCGATGGTTGTAGCGAGAAAGGACATATAAAGACTCGCTGCCCAAAGAAGGCGACTAAAGGGAAAGGCACTTTAGATTCACAAGCTAAGCCTTGTGGAATTTGTAATAAGGAAGGGCACAAAACTTTGGAGTGCCAAGACATAAAGGACGCAACCTGCTATGGTTGCAATGGAATATGGCACATCAAAACTAATTGCCCAAATAAAACCAAGAAGCCTGAAGGGGCTAAGAATGGAAATGCCTGAACTACCTGATGAATACCAGAGGTAGCACATATTAATAATATTATCAGGTACATTCCTTATCATATATCAATGATAATTTCTGCTAAGTGTCATGTTTTTAATACATGCAATAATCAGTCTTACATAGACCATAAGCTTAGCAAACTTTTGATGATACTTGTAAGAACTCTAGATACTAAGTAAGGTAGGACTTACCAATGAAACCTTGGAGACCGTCCCTTTTATTCTTGACGATGATCCTTCCGAAAATCTAAGAGTACTCTTTCTTCAAATAGAATACGACAACATATGTTATTTTAATTACTATCTCATTGATTTCTATCAACTGTGAGTGCCAACTATATTTGATAAAAGCGCCATATGAGGATTGGCATATCCCAGTGTGTCCCATAGATTGCGACCATGCCTGATCAGTATGGAGGTTTAATGCATGGGACCACAAAGATATTCCAATGGTCATATGGTACTAGAGTCCGCTAATGGTATTCAAAGAAGATATCCAGAATGGAATTGTCCAAGTAAGTGTCTCTGATTAAGGAATCCATGGACTCGTAACATAAACGTGTCATTTATCTGACACAGGCAATGATAGATGAACTAGAGCCTGAGATTTGGAAAATCTCTGTAACCTTCTTTTGTCTTGATTATCTTCTCCAAAGACTACATTGTATACCTCCTGAAAGACAAGTAGAGTTAAGATTAACATCCTGCATAAGGCTGCATTATTATGAAATCTCCAGGACGGCTAGTACCATCATTGGAAGAATCGAAACCCTGATTAAGTGAATTTTAAGATAGAGGTTCATAAAGCCTAACTCAATATTCTGAAAGTTCCAGTATTATTAATTAAGAAAGATGGTTCATTTTACTTATGCATTGATTACCGCAACCCTATTTAGGCAACAATTAAGAATCACCATCAGCTGCCCAGGATCGTCGAATTATTCGACTAACTGTAAGGATTAGCTATTCCTTAAGATTGGTTTTAAGCTATAGTTGGAAAGATTACTCCACCTTAAATAAGCTCTCCTATAACTAATAGTTAGTATGTAAGTATCAAGGTTGCTCCTTTGGAGACCTTGTATAAATGGAAAGTTAAACATTTGTTGTTAGACAGAAGATTGGTAAGTCCAATTATCAGGATCTGAAAATTGCCTTGGAAACAACGAATAAGATCATACAAATCCATAATCGTCTGAAAGTTGCCAGTAATCAGCGAAAAAAAAAATTTCGGATTGATGAAAGTCGCAACCCTCTTAAGTCCTTAATAAGGAATAAGGTTCAATTGAAAGTATCGCCCTAAGAAGGGTGTGCTGAAATTTTTATACAACGGGCTAGTTAAGCTCTGGATATATAGGATCATTCGAGGAAATCGAATACATCAAATGTCAATAGCTTATAAGCTAAAACCTATTTAAGGAGCTTAGTGGAGCTCACAATGTGACCCACACTAGTGATTTAAGGATATGTTTCGCCGATAAGTCGAGACGCGTTATCACATAATGATAGACAGATTAATGAAAATTTATGGTTTCATGAGAAACCAGTATCAAATTAGGATCGACAACTTATTCGACCAACTCCAAAGGGCAAGCTTCTCTCAAAAATCGATTTGAGAACAAGGTATCATCAACTCAAGGTTAGAACTGAAGATGTACCTAAGACTGCATTTAGAACTCGTTACGGTCACTACGAGTTCTTAGTGATGCCGTTCAGGCTCACTAATGCACCAGCAGCGTTCATGGACCTCATGAATCGCGTTTGCAAACCCTACTTGGACAAGTTTGTCATTGTTTTCATTGATGACGTTCTTATTTATTCAAAGAATCAGGCTGACCATGAGAAGCACATTCGGTGTATTCTTAAACTTCTTCAGCATGAGAAGCTCTACGCCAAGTTTTCAAAATGCGATTTTTGGCTTCGTGAAGTCCAATTCCTCGGACATATGGTTAGTGAGCGTGGTATCCAGGTGGATCCCGCTAAGATTGAAGCTATCATGAATTGGCAAGAGCCAAAGACGCCCATAGAGATTCGCAGCTTCTTAGGCCTGGCAAGATACTACAGGCGTTTTATTGAGAATTTCTCAAGGATTGCAGCACCCCTAACTTCGTTGACTAGGAAGAATATTAAGTTTGATTGGGGTCCTAAGCAGCAAGAATCTTTCGATATTCTTAAACAGAAGTTAAGCAATGCTCCTGTGTTGACATTGCCTGAAGGAATTGAAGAATTTGTGGTTTACTGCGACGCATCACACACGGGCATGGGATGTGTGCTAATGCAGAAAGGTAAAGTTATTGCATACGCTTCCCGACAATTAAAAGTGCACGAGAAGAATTACACCACCCACGATTTGGAGTTGGTTGCTGTTGTGTTTGCACTGAAACTTTGGAGGCACTATTTATATGGTACCAAGTGTGTGATCTATTCTGATCACAAGAGCCTTAAACATTTGTTTAATCAGAAGGATCTGAACATGATGCAACGACGATGGATGGAGACACTGAATGATTATGATTGTGAAATCCGATATCATCCAGGTAAGGCGAATGTGGTCGCCGATGCTTTGAGCAGAAAGGAAAGAGTTAAGCCTATTAGAATCAATGCCAAGAGCATTGAATTAAAGAACAATTTGAATGAGAGATTGTTAGCCGCTCAGAAGGAAGCCGTATTAGAAGCTAACTATCCTAATGAAAAGTTTGGAGTAACTGTCGAGCAGTTATCTTATGGCAAGGATGGAATCCTAAGATTAAATGGACGAATATGGGTTCCAATCTATGGAGGACTACGGGATGTTATCCTCCAAGAAGCCCACAGTTCTAAGTATTCTGTTCATCCTGGAAGCGACAAGATGTACCAGGATTTAAAGGCAAATTATTGGTGGATAGGCTTGAAGAAGTCTATAGCTACTTATGTAGCCAAATGTTTGACGTGCGCGCAAGTTAAAGCTGAACACCAGAAGCCGTCAGGTCTGCTACAACAGCCTGAACTTCCCACCTGAAAGTGAGAAATGGTGACTATGGATTTTATCACCAAGTTGCCAAAGAAGAAGAGAAGAAATGATACTATTTGGGTTATAGTGGATAGACTGACTAAGTCAGCCTACTTCTTACCTATTAAAGAAACACACAGCCCAGATAAGTTAGCTCAGCCGTACGTGGACGAGATTGTAGCTCTGCACGGAGTGCCAGTATCTATTATCTCTGATAGGGATACGAGGTATACATCGCATTTCTGGAAAAGCTTCCAGCAATCCCTAGGCACTCGATTGAACTTCAGCACAACATACTATCCTCAGACGGATGGTCAAAGTGAACGTACTATTCAGACACTCGAAGATAGGCTACGAGCTTGTGTTATTGACCTGGGTGGAAGTTGGGATGATCATCTTCCATTGATTGAATTCTTCTACAACAAAAGCTATCATTCCAGTATTCAAGCTGCACCTTTTGAAGCTTTGTATGGAAGAAAGTGCAGAACGCCCGTTTGTTGGGCAGAAGTTGGAGATGTCCAACTAACAGTACCTAATATAGTCCTGGAGACGACAGATAAGATTGTACAGATAAGAGATCGTCTCAAAGCTGCCAGGGATAGGCAGAAAAGCTACGCGGATAAAAGGCGTAAACCTTTAAAGTTCGAGGTTGGTGACAAAGTGTTACTGAAAGTATCACCCTGGAAAGGGGTAATGCGATTTGGAAAGAAAGGCAAGTTAAGCCCAAGATATATAGGACCATTCGAGATCATCGAATGTGTCAGAACAGTAGCTTATAAGTTAAAATTGCCTAAAGAGCTCAGTCGTATTCATAATGTATTCCACATCTGCAATCTGAAGAAATGTCTAGCTGATGAATCACTAGTCATACCACATATGGATGTGCACATAGATGAGAGCCTAAAGTTTGTTGAGAAACCTTTGTCGATTGAGGATCGACAGGTTAAGAAGCTTCGAAGGAAGCAGGTACCGATTGTAAAGGTTAAATGGGATGCCCGCAGAGGTCCCGAGTATACGTGGGAGGTAGAGTCCACAATGAAAGAGAAGTACCCTCATTTATTTCATTAAATCTCGAGGTCGAGATTTCTTTTAAGGGGGTGAGGATGTAACACCTCGTAAAATCATGTCCAATATAGTATCGACACGTATCATGGACTTTAAACGTGTAACGGATTGATTATGAGGGACTAAAGTGGACAAACGAAGAAAGTATATGTATATAAGGATACAAAGTGTCAACATTTGATAATTTTTCCTTTCGACAACCTTACACGATGTTTATACCCTAAAAATGAATGTATCATGAAGCGTATGAAACCGTTTATGGAAGAAAGTGAAAGTTTACAAGACGCGAGGGTTAAATGTGTCAACATGTTTAAGTTATACCTCTGAGTGACCTTTTAGCGAACCCGAAGCCTTGTAACGATTAATTATACTCCCAAGAATAAGTGGTAAAAATTTCACAAGGTTTCGATATCGTATGAGAAAGATACGCTAACTTTCGTAATTAAGGGGTTAAAATCGTCAACGAGGCAAAACTTGTGTTTTCGGTTATCGTTTAACGAAACCGGACCTAATGATGATTGGTTATATCTCATGGATCATAGAAATATAAATTTTATGGGTTAAAAGTGCTTAAAATGGAAGAAATTACGCATTAGAAGGTCCAGGGGGTGAAAATGACATTGTTTCAAACTTGAATTGCTGATCCCTTACCTGCTGGCGCTGCGCCACCAAGTTCAGCCTCCTCCGTCGCGCGACGCGACGGACTGCCAGCTCAGAAAATTGTCTTTTAACGTGGCAGCTTGCATGTTTGCTAAATTCCGCGAGTTTTCCACCCTCTAGCTGCTTGAAACACGTCCCTAGACACTTGTTTTCATCTCTGGAGTTTCCATAACACCTGGATCAATCTCCTTGAACCTTCCATGGCTATAAATAGATCCATTGTTGCAACTTGTGAACTTACATTTGCACATCTTGCTTGTTCTAACTCTCTGGAGCATTCTTGGCAATTGAGAAGCCCTTCCTCTGTTCCAATCTCGTGCTAAGGACCATTGTAAGTCATCTTAGCTTCTGTAATTTAGTTTTAATTAGTTTAATGGCCCAAAGTCAAACCGTCGTAATTAAGGTTTGACTTAGTGATTAATCACTAATGGTCCAGTCAATTCTCGAGTTAAAAGTAGCTTTGAGTTGGTAATTATGTGGGTAATAAACCCTTAAAAGGGCACCCTCTGATTCCCACTCTAACTAGGTCAATTGTCGGGTCAAAATTAATTTTAAAAAGTCAACAGAACGTAAATTTTCGCATAAACACATAATTAGCAATGTAAAAGCTATGAAACCTGTTTTATCACTCATATAACTTGATAATCAATGTAAGAACATGTCTAAACATGTTCAACCCGACAATTTTCAGTTTAAGCTCGGTTCGAAACCGAAAGTCACATAAGTGGACTTTTGCTTTGACTTTCAGTTCTGAGCCATTAGAGCATATTTTAGAAATGTCTTAGTGCTTTATTAGGACCAGGTTACATGTTAGTATAACCCTCTGTGATTATACAACTTGGTTCATTAATTATCCGATTCATATGCATGTTTCCGTTATATGCCTAAATGTTGACCAATATGCCATTTTGACCTTAAAACAAGAATTTTGAAAGTGTGAGAGGACAATAATCTTTATTACTAATTTATAAACATGTCCCTAAATTTTCATATTAGTTTGAGGTCTAGATTAAGAGTTATGCTCAATAGCGTAATTAGAAAGCTTTTTATTAATTAAACGGCGTAATTAGCATAAAGCCTATCTAAACCCAATTTTTGATACCAAACTTTTTACCTACTGATGTAAAATAATATTTTGGGATTTTTAAAGATTTTTATTTATTTTTAGGCTGAGCATAACGTAGGGTTATAGCTTTAATTCGGTAATTATCGGTTTTGCCCTTTTGGCCTATAAAATGAGTTTTACATAATATTTTGATACCAAACCTTTTGCTACTGATTTTATATAATAAATAAAATATTTTTAGTTTTCTGGAATGATAAAAATATCAGCTTTTCTTTAAAAACCCAGAAATCGCTTAAAACCGTCTTTTTACGCGTTTAAAACGCATAGTATGTATTAAAACCGTTTTTCTCATATAAGACTTAATACATACTGATGTTTTAAGCAAATTTTTATATTTTAACAGTAAGCAAAATTTTTAAACTCATATTTCAATTTTGACCTTTAAAGCTTATGTGAAATTACCAAAATGCCCCTACGGTGCATAGTTTGGTTATAAAAGGTAAATTTCACATATATGCCATACCCTACTGTTATGACTTATAAAAATAAGTATTTTTACTGAATATATCAGACCTGAAACTCAGATTTATATTTAAACCCTTTTATAAGCTTTAAAATGACCAAAATACCCCTACGGGGCATAATTTGAGTTTAAATTCATTTTGGGCATTATGGAAGGTATCTTACTGATATCACAACATATTTAAGGCATATTAACTTAGGAAACCTGTTCATGACTCATTTGGTTACCCGTTACGCATTATTCGCGTTCGGTGCGGTTTATGTAACTAGTTTGCATAAATTAGCCGAAACGGGTCAAACCTTATCGTTTTTATCTCAAAATCCAGAATGTGTTTACTTTACCCATATTATACAAGTATACAAACTTGTCGGGTCTAAACCACACTCTAACCCGGTCATCGCTTAATCGCGCGTTTTGAACTGTATATTTTCTTTTAAAACTAACCGGTCTAAGAATAGGCTTAATTAAGACCCGTTAGGAATCTAATAGGTTACGGCTGGGATACGGCTGGGATAAATTGTATAAATTTGCTCAGGTAAATACTTTTAACTTATTTCCCTTATACGGGCTTTGGGTACGGTATATAAAATACCGCTTGGTCGGGCATTGAATTGTTAATCATATGAAGGTTAATTTATTGAGATGACCCGTTTAAGTTGTTGTGTTTGCTTAAAGCCTTTGGGGGGTTAATGACCATGTCCCGGATATCCTTGGCATCATTCATTGAAATGGCCACGACCTAAGCACGGGATGTAGGCATACACCTGTCAGTGCATATGTATATAAAGAGGTATAACCGACGGAATTGAGAATAACTCGCCGCGGGATTATATCATGTGGTGTCTATTAATCTTTAACCCAGTATTCAGCCCGGGCTACTGAACGTATAACGAACATGTAATTCTTTTACAAGTTTATATATAAATAATTATCCCAAGTTATAAATGATTATTTTGTGCCTTGTGCATTCAAATCAATTTTCTTAAACATTTTCAAAATGAGTCGGTTAATTGTATTTACCAGTGTAAACTGACGTATTTTCCAAAAGGTTAAGTGCAGGTACTAAACGGAATAGGTTGGCTACTCCTAGCTTCAATAAAGAGTCTTGCAAGCTTAGAAGTTAAATCTGTTGAACAATAAACTTTTGAACTTTGATCCGCCTGTGGATCTTTACAACCGTTTTGTAATACACTTGATATTACTTTTTATTCGGTTTGTAATGATTTTATCTTTCGACTTCCGCTGTGTATTAAACTGTGATAATATAAATTGTCTATGATATCAACTACGTCACGATACTCCCCACCGGGCCCACCGGTAATACGTGGAAATATCGGGGTGTGACAGAACGTGGTGTCTAACAAGGAAATCCTCTATCTCCATTCATCTTCATCTTAGCAATGGAGGCATTCTCATCTTTTGTATCGAGTGCTTCTGATATGGGCCTCATCCGTGGGATTCCTATACCTAATGGAGGACCGAAAATAACTCACTTAATCTTTTTTGATGATGTTCTTATTGCAGGTGAATGGTCCCAATCGAACGCTATGAACATTAAAAGGATTATGTGATGTTTCGCTCTTGTGTCTTGTCTCCGTTTGAACTACCGGAAATCTAACTTGTATGGAGCAGGAGTGGCGATTGAAGATACCACAAGTATGGCAGCAGGAATCAAATGTCAAGCTGACAGCTTTCCATTTGTGTATCTTGGAATCAAGGTTGGTGCGAACATGAACAAATTCTCGAACTTGTCCCCGGTTATGAAGCATTCTTATCTCGACTCTCACTCTGGAAAGCTAGCACTCTCTCAGTTGGGGGAAGATTAACGCTTATCAAAAGTGTTCTCCATAGCCTTCCAACATATTACTTCTCCCTATTTAGAGCACCAAAAGCGGTTATCGAAAGGCTGGAACAATTGAGACGTAACTTATTCTTAGGGGGTACAAATGAAAAAATCAAAAATGGCATGGGTTAAATGGCAGATTGTAATATCGTCGTGGGAACAAGGCGGATTGGGGTTAGGATCGTTATTTGATGCTAATAGAAGTTTGTTATCAAAATGGTGTTGGAGATTCAAATCGGAGCCGAGCAGGTTATGGAGAAGAGTGGTGTATGGTCTTCATTATTCCACCAGACGGTGGGAATTCCTACCCCTCAAAGCCGGAAGATCAGGCATATGGTCGAATATTAACAAAATAGAAAAACAATTGAAAGTTAAAAATATTACGTTGGGAAACATCATAATTGGTACACCGGGAGATGGGGGATTGATAAGATTTTGGACGGACCATTGGGTGGGCAACTCGTGCCTTAAAAGCTTATTCCCAGCCTCATTTAGACTGGAGCAGAATAAGATATGATCGGTTGGTAATAGGCTGGTATTTGGTGATAACACTTTATCGATATGTTGGAGGTGCAACAGAGAGCCAACAAGTGAAGAGGAAGTCAAGGAACTCGAAGAGTGTGTAAACACCATTAACACTGTGCAAAGATCTACTGGGAACATAAATGGTCGTGGTCAATTAGCAAAGACGGTAAATTTTCAGTCAAATCTCTTAGAAAACTTCTAGTTGATTCAAGTGTGCCTCAGGAAAAGCCGTGGCTAGTATAGAACAAATGGTTGCCAAAAAAGTTTAACATTTTTGGTTGGCGTATGGCGAAAACCCGACTCCCAACAAAGGTAGAATTACACAAAAGGGGTATTCACGTCAACTCTTCTACTTGTCCACTGTGCGGGGAAGCAGACGGATCTCTGGAGCATGTGCTGATTTCATGCTACGTGGCAAGCAGTTTCGACTTGGTGTAACATACCACCCATTTTTGCTTTCTCGCTGCAAGATCTCTTCAACGCTTGTTTTGGTTCGGATGTGTCCATGGTTAAAGGTCAACTAATACAAACGGTGAAGCTCTTGGCAGGCTGGCTAATATGGAGAACAAGGAATGTAGTCATTTTCAAATCTAAAAACCTAGATGTGGGGAATATCTTGGTAGAACTGAAAAAACTGGGATATCTATGGGTCAAGCATCGGTCAAAGATTAAGCCGTTAGATTGGGATCAATGGTGTAGTTTTAAATTCTAAAAATTTTGTTTCTATGTAAATCTTGGTTTGGCAGAATTTTCCGCATTGGTTTTGTACGTACAGAGGTTTTTAATAAAATTAGCCTTTCAAAAAAATGTAATATTCCTTTGATCCTCACGTTTTTATTGTTCCAATAAACCTCATATACATATTTAAGAAAGAAAAAAGTGTCTTATTTGTTTGGTCACCCTCAAACAATATTCTAGAAGGAATATTTCAAAAGTCTAAAAACAAAGGAGGTTTGAATAACTAGTCCCCAAAATGCTGAGAAATATTCAACTTTGACTAGCACGCATCATAACTTGAAGTTTCTTGTTCACTTCTTTCTACTTTCCAAGACGTCCTTTTCTCCATCCATATATAACCAAATTCCAATTTAAAGATAAACTTCTCCATATATACAACCAAATTCCAATTTAAACATAAACTTCTACATCAAACAATGCACTCCTTCAAACTGAACATGATTTCTTCATCTTTAGAACTTAATGGACACCATTATAGTGACAAGCCAAAAGAACTCTTCACCTCCATACTTTCTTATGTTTTCTTCAAACTAGTTCTTCTCATCTTCATCTTCCACTTTGGCATAGGTAATCGTGGCAGTTTTGGCTGTCACAAATACCCTATTGTATATCGTTTAGTGATTGTGATTGTGATTGTTTTATCTTTCTAACCCTATTGGTGATATAATAGTTGGGGGCACCATTGGAGCAATAGGAGGAGCTTTAATCGGGTCCAAGAACAGAATGAACTTCTTACAGGATGTAATTATGGGTGCGGCATCAGGGGTAGTTTTATCAAATAAAATAATTAGGGTTATGTTTGATCATTTCATGCATCCTGATCATAATGATGAACATGCTTGCTTCCTTCATCTGGTAACTAACTCATGCATAAATTTTATTTCATTATTTGTATTTATCACCTAGAATTTGTTAAATTGTTAAATAAATCTAATGAATATGTCATTGCAGATTGATATTGTCGCAGGTGATTTGGAATCAAAACTTCTTCGAGATCAGGGTCATATATTCCTACTTACCAAGGTAGTCAACTAAGATTAAACTGTTGTAAATTAAAACATTAAATAATAATAATAATAAAGCAAATAAAATATCTGAAGGCATTTGTTTGGTGCATATATTTAAGGAATACATTCCATAATTGACCATTGAAAATTAAATTTGGTGTGCCCAGGTTTCAAGTTGTGAAAAGCTAGTTAAGCTTGCAAAGATTGAAATTTCAAACCATGACATCGTTGACTCTTCTGGAAACGCAACTTGTTGCTCAATTTGCCTTCAGGTACGCTACATATTTATCTCATGATACATGTAGGGGTATAAAGTCGAATACAACCTCGCTCAAGTTCGGGTTCGAGTTTGAGTATTTTTTTCAAACTCGAGCTCGAGCCATTTATTTATAACTTATTAATTAGTATACTTATACACATTTATAAGATAATAAACATTATCTAGTTATTCATATCATAATTTAATGCATAGCAATAATTTTAACAATGAAAATTTATATTCGATATATTAAACAATAGCTATATAAATAGTGAGCTCATTTCGGTTCATGAGTCCAGCTAGTTAAGCTTGATATATGAAGTTCGGACATGACCATAGTTATAAATCACGTAGTTGAATATAGATGAATGGAACTATTAAAAAATGGTATTTGGTATAGAAAAAATCCGTCACATGCCATGCATACCTAAAAAAACTATTTCAAATGAAAATTTAGGAAATTATAAAATATATTCAAAAACCGGTTTTTAATATATTGTGTGTATTGTAACAGGATTTTGAGGTTGGCAATTCAGCTGGAATATTTCCAAAGTGTGAGCACAAGTTTCATCCAGAATGCATATCCCAATGGCTTGTTACCCACAATTCATGCCCAGTATGCAGAACAACCATATGACCAATTAATTAATACTTACAAAATTCCATTGATTCATTTTCATTAATTTTATTCATTTTTTCTTGATACATGCATGTATAATATTAGATTTTGTTGGTTCATGCACGATACAAAAGGGCACGTGCGCCATGTGATTTGTCGTTGTATTATTTTCCGTGACCACCCATTGTAAAATCAAATGACTGAAACCCACGTAGCTTTTGTTTGTATAAAGCAAGTACATCAATGTATGGGTTGTTTCGTGATAAAGTTTATGACTTTTTTTATATTTTCGTGATCAGCAATTTCTAGATTTTCTTATAATAAATAATAGGTTTGAATCCCATGTATTACAAGAACTAAAATGACATTTACTTCTCGTTAATAGAAAAAATGGATGTAGTTAATCCAGTAGATTAAAATAGCAACGGTGAAACCTTTTTGGACCCACGAATAAAAATGAAATCTTTGGACAAACTGGTAAAATAACTTAAATCACAAGAACTAAAATGACATCTACCTCAACATATAATATAAAGATTGTTACTTATCTTGAACCCATTAAAATATAGTTTACTCTTAAAAAAGTAAAACGAATTAATTTTTGAATTTCTTATTTTCAAACTTGTGATCACATATCCGTTAAATAGTATTTTGAAATAGAAAAATATTTATGTCTAAAATTATTATTATTATTATTATTATTTAATATAAAAGATAAATAAGAAAATAAGATGAGTAAGCACTAGAAAGTGACATGTGTCCATAAAAGATTTTCATTTATTAGTATAGGAAGATATCACAACAACCTATATTATAGAGAATTTAAACATCTAATCTTTTGGTTTTGGTTGTGAGACACGTATCTTAATCATTAGGATATGCTTTAGAGGTCCGGTCCTTACCTAGTTCCTAGATATTCTATAGAGTGAATTTCAAGGATTGTCTTTTATCTTTATACCCATTTTCAGACGTTGTCCTTTATGTTCAAAATTGATGAGTTTTGTACTTTATGTTTTAAAATTCATCAAGTTTTGTCCTTTAGGCAAAACCTAGTGACATGAACCAAGATTTATTGAACAACTTTGAACAAAGCTCTAGATTATGATATGAATAATAGGCAAAAAGTCATCGCAGATTGACTGTTTTGTAACCAGAAAGTAATCGACAAAATACAGCCACTAAAATAAGGTCTGCAGATGTAAACACAGCCCTAATAAACACAAGACAGAGCTTAGACAAAAAGGGTTCTAGAATAAAGATGAATATGTGAGAGAATGATAAGTTGTTGCATCTGCACAGACATCGAGCCACGTATATATGCAGCAAACCCTAGAGAGACCAGCTGTACACAGCCTTTTCCAGCAGCCCATCTCGATCCTTTTAGCAGCAGCCCATCACGAGCCCAACACCAAGAGCAGAACAGCCCAAGAAACCTCTCAAACAAAAGGATACACAGATTAGAAAAATAAAAAGGCAAATGAAAAAGGAACATATAAACTGAATAATCATTATATAATTTCACAACCCCCCCCCCCCCCTCAGTTTATATGGGCAAAAAGATTGATTATATTCAAACACTTACACATGTCAACATGCGCTTTAGGTAGAAGACCTTTTGTAAACATATCCGCGAGTTGATCTTCAGATTTAACACCAATAGTTTTAAGAACACCAGAAGATATCTTTTCTCTTAGAAAGAAGAGATCAATCTCAAAGTGTTTCGTCCTGTCATGGAAGACGGGATTTGCGGCTATTGAAAGAGCCGCACTATTGTCGCATTTCAAAACAACAGGAAGATCAATATCAACATGTAACTCCCTTAACAAATTTACCAGCCACAAAACTTCACAAGAAGCACTACACATGGCTCTGTATTCTGCCTCTGCAGATGACCTTGAAATGACACTTTGCTTTTTGCTTTTCCAAGAAATTAATGAATTACCAAGGAAAATGCAAAACCCAGTAACAGACCTTCTACTATCAACGCATTTAGCCCAATCTGAGTCCGCGAAAGCAGACAACTGAAAAGAGTCACTTTTCCTGAACATAATGCCAGCACCAGGGGCTCCTTTTAAATATCTTAACAACTTCATCGCAATTTGAGTATGAGCCTCAGTAGGGCTATGCATATATTGTGATAAGTAATGAACAACATACGAAATATCTGGGCGAGTGTGAGATAAGTATATTAATCTTCCAACCAATTTCTGATATTCGGTGACATCAACTAATTTTGACCTTTCCTTATTTACCATATTAGTTAACACATAGTTTTGATCAATCGGATAAGTTATGGGTTTACTACCACTCATGCCATAATCATTAAGCAAATCCATGCAATATTTCCTTTGAGAAAGACATATCCCTTCACTATTTTTAATAACTTCATTACCAAGGAAAAATCTCAAAAGACCAAGATCTTTAATTAAAAATTCAGACTGTAACATAGTTTTTATGTTATCAATTTCAAGTTTACTATTACCAGTCAAAATTATATCATCCACGTAGACTAACAAAACCACAAAGCCAGATTTAGACGACTTAACAAACATAGAATGATCACATTTAGATTGAACAAACCCAATACTTAACAAAACATGCACAAGCTTTTCGTTCCACATCCTAGGCGCCTGTTTTAGACCATATAAAGATTTATTTAACCTACAAACTTTATTACTGTTATTAATATCTAACCCATCAGGTAAACTCATATAAACCTCTTCTTTCAAATTGCCATACAAAAAGGCGTTATTGACGTCAAGTTGATATAAAGGCCAATTATTTTGAACGGACATACTAATAACACTTCTAACAGTTACCATCTTCACTACAGGAGAAAAAGTTTCCTCAAAGTCTACTCCTTCCCTTTGGTTATACCCTTTAGCTACAAGCCTAGCTTTATATCTTTCTACTTCCCCGGTTGATTTATATTTAACCTTAAAGACCCATTTACACCCTATTGGTTTTTTTCCCGGAGGAAGATCAACAACATCCCAGGTATTATTCCTATACAGAGCAGCTAATTCATCATTCATAGCACATAACCAATTTTTGTCATTCATAGCCTCTTTATACGAACGAGGTTCAACAATCTTATTCACATTAGTGGAAAAACAAACATTTTCATATGGAAGATTAACATAATTGACAACCTTTTAATAGCCATATTTGACTCTACCTTCAACAACATAATCATCAAATTTCTTTGGAACAGAAACAGACCTAGTAGACTTTCTAATACTAGGTTGAATACCCTCAGGAAGGTTAGATTCATCAGGCAAACTACTAGACTCAACCCTCACAGGACTACTTTGTGACTCATTCAGATGTTGATTTACAGCCATACCATCAATCTCTGACGGTTGCTGTGTATCATCAACAGCTGTTGGTTCATCAGAGCTACTGTGTTGCTGAGTCACAGTAATTGAATCAGTAACTCCCTTCTCATCATCATCGGGATTTACATCACTTTAAAATTCAAAAATATCAAAAAATTTTAAATTGTTTAAAGTGCCAGAGCTGTCAAGATCAGATTCTGAAAGAAGTTTAGTTTTAAAGGGAAACACAGTTTCGTAGAAACGGACATCCCTAGAGAATGAAAATTTTTTTCTGATCTAGACTCCAAACCTTATAACCCTTTTTTAGATTAGAATATCCCATAAAAACACATTTTTCAGCTTTTTCTTCAAGTTTATCAGAACTATTTAAAACAGTAAAGTAACACAGACAACCAAAAATTTTCAAGTGATCTAGAGAAGGTTTAAAACCATAAAGAACTTCATACGGGGTTTTACCATCAAGAACAGAGGAGGGAGTCATGTTAATCAAATATGAGGCAGTAAGCACGCATTCAGACCAAAACTTTAAAGGAACACTAGATTGAAACAACAAAGCTCTAGCAACATTTAGCAAGTGTCTATGTTTTCTTTCAACAACCCCATTTTGTTGAGGTGTATAGGTACAAGAGGTTTCGTGTATGATACCATGACTTTTAACAAAAGTGTCCATCTAGGCATTTACAAACTCAGTACCATTGTCGCTTCTAATAATTTTAACCTTTGCTTCAAACTGGGTTTTGATTAAATAAAAGAAATTCTTAATATTATCAAACACTTATGATTTGGACTTCATCAGATAAACCCAGACAGATCTAGAGAAGTCATCAACAATAGTAAGAAAATATTTATACCCTTCTATACTTGACTGTTTATATGGTCCCCAAACATCAAGGTGAACTAAGTCACCAACCCTAGTAGATTTATGTTCACTAAGAGGGAACGGTACTCTATGTTTCTTTGCCCTATGACAAGTATCACAAGGCTCAGCATCATCATTTTTAGTTTTAAAATTTAACACATGCAGAACTTGGTCTGAAGGATGACCAAGTCTTGAATGCCAGAGCTTTATTGTTTCAGTCTTATTGTAGCACACAAAAACAGAATCATAAGTATTACCACAAAAATAAAGACCATCAGTTTGTCTACCAGTCACCAGGTTTTTCTTTAAGTACACATCCTGAATATAACAGTTATTTTCATCAAACACAACTCTAAGCTTATTATCTTTAGCAAGCTTATACACAGAAATAATATTAACACAATATTCTGGTACGACGAACACATCCTTTAGAATAACGTTTTCAGACAGTTTAAGGCATCCAATTTGAGTAACCTTAGCATCAGTTCCATTTGGATGTTTGACAGTTATGTTATAGTCAGACACATCAATTAAATTAAACATATTATCACTTCTCATGGTCATGTGTTGATTTGCACCAGAATCTATAATCCATTTAAGATTCCTTTGGTGAGACAAAGAAGAATTGAAACAATAAAGATTTTTATACCATCCTAACGAATTGAAAGCACTAAAGCAATTACCTCTCATATTAGACTTAGGAGGATCATCCAATTTACTTTCACCCAGCAATCCTAACAACCTAGAAAACTGATCAGAGGTTAAAGAATTCAAAGAATTAACAGCAGATTTATCATTCATAGAATTATTAGCAGAGTTATTAGACTTTGACCACTGACTTGAAGATTGACCAGGTTTGGATCTACAACTCGAAGGATAACCATGAAGTTCAAAACATTTATCAGTCACATGTCCAATCTTGTTACAATGAGTGCATTTCAAATTGGGATTAGGACCTTTATTAAACCTCCTTTTGTTATCACTAAACTGATTAGTTTTAGCACAAATCCTACATTAGGAGTTTTAGAAATGTTGTTTGAACCTCTATGTGACTCTTCCCTAGATATTATAGAAAAGGCAGTTTTAACTGAAGGAAGAGGATCTCTGGTTAACAAGTTGGTTCTAACAGGTTGGTAAACATCATCTAATCCCATTAAAAATTGCATAAGCTTTATTAATTGATTAAACTCATTGAACTTAGTAGACGCATCACAAGTACAAGATGGTAATTGAAGCATAGCATCGAATTGTTTCCACATAGTATTAATTCTATGATAATATTCAGACACGCTAGAACCATTTTGACTAACAGAATTAATTTTTTGATACAACCCAAAGACCACAGAACCATCAACCTTGTCATATGTTTCCTTTAAATCATTCCAAACTTCAGAAGCCAATTTAGAATAGACTTGACCAACATACAATTCATCAGAAACAGAGTTCAGAATCCAGGTTAACACTATTGAATTGCATCTATCCCACTGTTTAGCCAAAGTATCATTAGACTCGGACTTAGTACATGTTCCATCAACAAAGCCTAACTTGTTCTTAGCCATCAAAGCAAGTTTCATAGCATTATACCATACCATATAATTCTTGTAACACCTCGAAAATTCACGTCCTATAATGTATTGACACGTGTCATATGTTTGAACGTGTGAAAGAATGTTCTTAAAGGACTAAAGTCGACAAACATAGAAACCATGTGAATATAAGGGTGAAAAAATGTCAACAATGAGTAATTATACTTTACAATAACCCTACATGATGCTCATACCTTCAAATGAATAAATCATGGATCATACGAAGCTAAATATGAAAGAAAGTGAGAGATTACAAACTACAGGGGTTAAATGTGTCAACATGTTTAAAGTATACCTCTGAGTGACCTTTTAGCAAACCCGAAGCTTTTTAACGATTAATTATGCTCACTAGAATGCGTGATAAAAATTTCACCAAGTTTCGTTATCGTATGAGAAAGTTATGATAAAATTCGTGTGCGAGGGGTTAAAAGCGTCAACGTTGAAATCTATGACTTTTCGGGTGATCAAAAGTTAACCAAGGACTTAACAAAGTTGGTATAAGTCTTGAAGCCCTTAGAATTCAATTTAGAGGGCCCAAAGTGCAAGAAATAAAGGTAAAATCAAGTTTGGAAGTCCAGGGGTCAAAACTGTCAACATTTGAAAGATTCATTGTGCTAGCCAAGGGCTTGCGCACCTCAACACTAAAGACCTTACGGTGCGCAAGCAGGTCCCAAATGCAGCAACTCGTTTTTGTTGCCTGTTCAGCCCATGTAAACGTCATGTATTGCCCTTTTACACTTCATGGGCGCCCCCTACATGTTCCTAGGCCTTAGGGGCACTTGTAAATGATCTGGGATCCATGGTAGCATGAGTTGTCAACAATCTAATGGATCAAAATCACTATAAAAAGGCCATTCATGTTGCAACATTTGATCACACCTTTCCATATGCTTTCTTGGAGCTTCCTGGAGCATAAGAGCAGACCCTAAGCATCCCAAATCGTTCATAGGACTTTGGTAAGTATGCTTAACCTTTCTTAGTTAAGTTTTTGCTTAGTTTTAGCTTAAAAGTCAAACCGTCGTAATTAACGATTGACTTAGTGATTAATCACTAATGGTCCAGTGATTAGTCGAATTGAAAGTAGTTATAAGTTGGTAATTATGTGGGCAATAAACCCTTAAAAGGGCACCCTCTGATTCTCACTCTAACTAGGTCAAATGTCGGGTCAAACTTGTTATTAAAAAGTCAACAGAATGCTTATTTTCCAATTTATGCATAATTAGCAATGTATAACCCATACAACCTGTTTGATCATTTATATAACTTGGTAATTAGTGTAAGAACATGTCTAAACATGTTCAACCCGACAATTTTCTGTTTAGACCCGGTTTGGAACCGAAAGTCGCAAAACTTTGACTTTTTCTTTGACTTCAGTTCTGACCCGTTTTAGTATGATTTGGAAATGCCTTAGAGCTTCCTTAGGACTAGGCTACATGTTAGCATGAGCATGAGCCTCTGTGGTTGGATCGTTGATTGTCCGATTCGTTTACAAGTTTCCGTTAAATGCCTAATGTTGACCAATATGCCCTTTCGACCATAAAACGAGAATTTTGGAAATGTGAAAGGACAATAATATTTGCTACTAATTTATAAACATGTCCCTAAAATTTCACATCAGTTGGAGGTCTAGATTAGGAGTTATGCTCATTAGCGTAATTATAACGCCTTTTAGTAATTAAAAGGCGCAATTAGCATAAAGCCTATCTAAACCCAATTTTTGACACCAAACCTTTTACCCACTGATGTAATATAATATTTTGAGATTTTTAAAGATTTTTAATTATTTTTAACCTGCTCATAACCTAAGGTTATGGCGTTGATTCGGTAAATACCGATTATACCCTTTTTGGTCATAAAATGAGTTTTACATAATATTTTGACACCAATCCAATTGCTATTGATTTTATATAATAAATAAAGTATTTTGAACTTTATAACCTGTTCAGAAAACTCAGATTTCCTGTATAACCCGGAAATCGCTTAAAATGGCTTTTAAAGCGTATTAAACGCATAGTTTAGGTTTAAAACCATTTTGTCACATAAGACTTATTACCAACTATTATGACCTATTAAAATAAGTTATTTTACTGATCTATTCAGACCCGAATCTCAGAAACTTAGATAACCTCTTTTATAACCTTTAAAATGACCAAAATACCCCTACGGGGCTTATTTTGAGATTTAACTCGTTTTGGGCATAATGGAAGGTATCCTACTGATATCACAACATATTTAAGGCATATTAACTTAGGAAACCTGTATATGACTCTTTTGGTTACTCGTTGCGCACTTGTCGCGTTCGGATCGGCTTATGTGACTAGTTTGCATATATTAGCCGAAACGAGTCAAACCATATCATTTTGTCTCAAAATCCAGAATGTGCTTAAGTTACCCATATTAAACAAGCATACAAGCTTGTCGGGTCAAAACCACATTCTAATCCGGTCTTCGCTTTGTCATGCGTTTGAACCGTATCTTTCTTTAAGACTAACCGGTCTAAACTTAGGCTTAATTAAAGACCCGTCAGCATTCTAATTGGTTATTTATACCATCATTCTAGACTAGAGCCTTCCGGTAAATTGTACCTACGCTTACTTAAGTGAATACGGCTGAGTTATTATAATTCTTGCTATTTAAGACAGGAACTAGCTCACGTAAATACTCTTAACTTATTTTCCTTATACGGGCTTGGGATACGGTATTATAATAATACCGCTTGGTCGGGTATTGAATGTTTAATCGGATTGTGATTAAATTATTGAGGTAACCCGGTTTAATCTGTATTGTTTGAAATAAAATCCTTTAGGGGTTAATGACCATGTCCCGGATATCCTTGACATCATTGTATTATAAAATGGCCACGTCTTAAGCACGGGGTGTAGGCATACACCTGACAGTTGCTTAAGGAATAACGGTATCTCACTCTCTTGTGGGCCTATACTTGTGCGTGTCTGTTAATCTGACTCAGTTTCTACATCGGGCCCTGAACGTACAACGAACATGTAAATCTGTATACAAGATTATAAATATAATTGTCCCAAGTTATAAAAGATTAATTTTGCCTTTGTGCATTTTAATCAAAGTGTCAAAATATTTTGTGTCTGGTGCATCTAAATCAATTTCTTAAACTCTTTTCAAATGAGTCAGTTGAGTGTATTTACCAGTGAAAACTGACGTATTTTCCAAAAAGGTTAAGTGACAGGTACTGAACGTAATTGGCTGGAAGCTCAGGGCGCTAATAAGGAATCTTGCAAGTTCTAGGCGTCTAAAGTCTGTTGAACAATGTTTATGTTTTAAGATCCGCCTGTGGATCCTTTACTTTCCGTTGTAATACTTTATATTACTTTATAATCGGTTTGTAATATATTTATCTTTTGATTCCGCTGTGCATTTAAATATTGTGTTGTTTAACTATGATGATATTAACTACGTCACGATACTCCCCACCGGGCCCACCGGTGACACGTGGAAAGTCGGGGTGTGACAGGTTGGTATCAGAGCCAACACTGAGTGAATTAAACACTAGTCTTTTGTGTTTAATCTCAGTTACACATTTGCACATTCTTGAGTCTAGACAGGAACATTGGACATATCCTAATTCGTTTTATTTTGTCCTTATTTAGTTCCTTTGTTATTTTTCTGATTAGCCCTTGCATGGGCGAGTCATTTTCAGTAGAAGTCCCGTTTAGGGCAACCATATACTTGTTTAAATTTTAAAGGAATGATTATATTTAAAAAAAAAATATCATTCCCATATTATAAGATCTACCATTATAATAAAATGGCAAAATCTAAAAAAGGACAAAACCTAGCCACGAGTCATTTTAAGACCGGGCCAATTAGATTCAGATCCTTGTTAACATTTCAATTTAGGATTGTTCTGCGTTATATATTAAAAGAATCTTAAAGGTAAAAACCTAGCCTAAATGTCATTGTAGGCATGGCCAAGACGGTAAAAACTTATCTAAAAGATTCCAAACCCTGTTAACATCTGTAAGTATGTTAACATTTTTTTTTGGTAAACTGTGAATCGTTAAAGTCACACGGGCCATCTTTAAAAAGGGGGTTAATCTAAACTCCCTTATTTGAAAAAAAAAATCATCCATTAGTGATGAAGTGCCTACGGGCCAAACTTGTTGTCAGATAAGACAACGACCGTGGTGGTCTCTGACCCCCGTCTAAAGATGTTGGACTACGTCCAAGCATAATAGTTTGTATGATCAATGCGATCCTGACTAATATCATCAAATGAAGATGATCATATTATAAACATCCATAAGTGATGAAATGCCTACGGGCCATACTTATTGTCCTAAGGGACTAAAGACAGTAATAGTCTTTGACTCTCTGTCCAGAAAAGGGTAATGAACTTTGATTCAAACCTTAATGCCTCGATTCTCTGAAATCATGGCTTGTAAATTTAAAACTGTCCTTGTGACTAGGCCCTTTTGCGCCACCTTAATATCCTTAATGTTTTATAACTAGGATAAATTATAATGAAAATGCTAAACATCCTCTGAGACTAAAGACAATAGTAGTCTTTGACTCTCTGTCCAGAGAAGGTAATGAACTTTGATTCAAACCTTAATGCCTCGATTCTCTGAAATCATGGCTTGTAAATTTAAAACTGTCCATGTGACTAGGCCTTTGCGCTACCTTAATATCCTTAATGTTTTATAACTAGGATAAATAATAATGCCTCGATCCTCTGAAATCATGGCTTAGAAATTAAACTTGTCCACGTGACTAGGCCTTTTGCGCCACTTTTATATCCTTAATGTTTTATAACTAGGGTAAATTATAATGAAAATGCTAATTAAATATAACTAACAAATTAACCAATATGGTTTATATTACCATGGTTAATAAATCGTTTAAAACGATAAAACTGTATGGGCTTCTAAATAAACCTTGCCCTTACTTTCTTTTTGTAGCAATTAAGACTACATGGCTGACTCCGATGAGATAAACAGTCATCCTCTGGAAAACCGCGATGAAGATAAGATTAATATAACCAGAGGAGAACTTCGTACACTGATTGATACAGCTGTATCTAAAGCTGTAGAGGAGCAGTTCAAGGAGTATAGTGGGACTCATAGTAAAGCCTCATCTGTACCCCACTCTAAGTCTGTCCCTAAGACTCATTCTGAGGCTCATAGCAAGCCACCCCCAAAGAAAGATGATGATCGACGTTCATCTAATCAACTTAGTGTCCCATCCAAGAAGATAGTGTTCGATAATGAACCGCATACCAAGTCCTGTACCTATAAATACTTTGTTTCCTGTAAACCCCGGGATTTCACTGGGGAGAAAGGAGCAATCGATTGTATGACCTGGTTGGATGAAATGGACACAGTTGTCGATATCAGCGGTTGTGCTGAGAGGGATGTAGTGAAGTATGTATCCCAATCGTTCAAGGGAGAGGCACTAGCATGGTCGAAAGCTCTCATTCAAGCTGCTAGGAAGATCCCAATTTACAACATGTCATGGGAACAGTTTGTTGCTCTCATTATGGAGAACTACTGCCCTCAACACGAGGTTGAGAGGATTGAGTCAGATTTCTTATCATTGGTTATGACAAACTTAGATTGTCAATCTTACCTCACTAGTTTCAATACCCTGTCCAGACTGGTTCCTTACCTAGTAACACCAGAACCCAAGATAATTGCTCGCTTCATTGGGGGTTTAGCCCCAGAAATCAAAGCGAGTGTTAAGGCTTCAAGACCTACTACATTCAGGTCAGCGGCAGATCTGTCGCTATCTCTCACACTCGATGTGGTTAGAAACAAGGCTGCCAAAGCCTCTGAAGATGGAAAGCGTAAAAGGGAGGATGAGAATTGTCATCGCTCCGATAGGAAGAGGAACTCTGAGGATAAGAAGAGTTCCGGGTCTAAAAGAGACAACCAGCAGTCGGTTGAGAAGACCAGGTGCGAAACCTGTAGGAAATACCACCTCGGGAAATGCAGATTTGAATCTCAGCCTCTACCGTGTGGAATCTGCAAGTCTCAGGAACATAAAACCCTGGATTGCAAGAAGCTAAAAGATGCAACCTGTTATGGTTGCAACGAGAAGGGGCATATCAAGACCAACTGCCCTAGGAATCAGAAGAAGCCCGAAGAGGCCAAGAGAACAAACGCATGAGTTGTCCAGATGAACGCCCAGGAGATGGTGCAGAATGACGACTATATAGCAGGTACCTTTCCTTAACAAGCAGTTTATACAGAAATTTATTTGATACTGGCAATTATGATTCTATAAGGAACGATAAATATTGGGAACTGTTGTCTCCGCTGATTTGGACTCCGGTCATTTAATGCGAGATAGAAATTGGCCGATGACACTATAGAAAATGCTCCAACAAACCTTAGATGGATATTTTATATCTATTAGGAATCACACTTTTCTGATATTCCTATGGCAAGCTTTCAAGCTACCTACATTCTTCAATATAATAAAGACAGATGTGACGTTTTGATCCTCTGTCAGAAAGGTGATGGACTAGGTCCAAACCTTAAATGCCATTGATGGTCTTTTGCGACCTAGGCTAAGTAATATTAATATATATTTTAAATAACGTTCGTTAAGAATGTTAGTGCTATATTAGCCAGTATGGGTTATTGATACCATGGTTAGTATATATTAAGGCCATCAGGATGAGGAATAGCAGTTGTTGGATTGCAACTAGGAAATTGTTTTATTGGTGTTAGGAACCATTTCTTCTGTTACTGTCAGAAATCTTCAGTCATAAAATTCTAATGTACCCCCTCATCAGATAAGGTACATTCGCATGTAATTGATATCTCTTTGATCTCCATCGATTACGAATACCAGATGGTATGACAAAAGCGCCATATGAGGATTGGTGTATCCTAATATGTTCCATAGATTGCTTCCATGCCTGATCAGTATGGAGGTTTAATGCATGGAACCACAAAGATATCCCAATGACCATATGGTACTAAGGTCAACTAATGGTATTCAAAGAAGATATCTAGAAAATAGAATTTTTCCAAATAAATGTTTCCTGGTAAAGGAACCTGTGGATTCATAACATAAAAGTGACACTCATTTGGCACGAGCAAGGATGGATGAACTAGAACCTGAGATTGGGAAAATCTCTGTAACCTCCTTGTATCTTGATTATCTTCTCCTAAGACTACCCTGTTTACCTCCCGAGAGGCAAGTAGAGTTAAGATTAACATCCCGCTTTGGGTTAGAGTGTTGTAAGAACTCCATGCTGATTATGGAATAACCAAAAACCTGATTAAGTAAATTTTAAGATAGGAGATTCATATAGCCTAACTCGATATTCTGAGAGTTTGATATTGTTGGGTAAGAAAGACGGTTCATTTTGCTTATGCATACATTACCGCAACCCTAATTAGGCAACGATTAAGAATTGCCATCAGCTACCCAGGATCGTCGAATTGTTCGACTAACGACAAGGATTAGCTATTCCTTAAAATTAGTTAAGTAGTGGTTGGAATAACCATCTCACCTTAAGATAAGCTTTTCTATAATAGTTGATAAGTAAGCATCAAGGCTGCTCCCTTGGAGACCTTGTAAAGATGGAATGTTAAACATCTATTGTTAGGACAATAGATTGGTAAGTCCACTTATCAGGATCTGAAAGTTGCATTAGAAACAACGAATAAGATCATACAAACCCCTAATTATCTATAAGTTGCCATTATTCGGCAGAAAATCAAGGATTAATGGAAAGTAGTAACCTTCCTAAATTCTTGTTAAGAAATAAGGCTCAACAAAAGATATCACCCAGGAAGAGTGTGCCAAATTTGTTAAATTATCAGGCTAGTCAGGCTCTGAGTATATAGAACCATTCGAAGGATTAGAATGTATCAAGATTAAAGAGCTTACGAGCTAAGACCAAATTAAGGAGCTCGGTGGAACGCGCAATGCACCCCACCCTAATGATTTAAGGACGTGTTTCGCCAATAAGTCAAGAAACACTATCACATAATGACATACATATTTATGATATGATGAGCAACCTGTGTCGATTAAGGATCGACAGGATTAGAAGCTCCAAAGGATACATGTACCTATCATAAAGGTCAATTGGAATGCCATAGAGGCTCAAAGGTACTGGGGAAGATTAAGCCCAATGTAAGGCAGAAATTACTTCCTTTACTTTAACAAATCTCGAGGTCGAGATTTCTTTTAAGGGGGTGAGGATGTAACACCTCAAAAATTCACGTCCTATAATGTATTGACACGTGTCATATGTTTGAACGTGTGAAAGAATGTTCTTAAAGGACTAAAGTTGACAAACATAGAAACCATGTGAATATAAGGGTGCAAAAATGTCAACAATGGGTAATTATACTTTACAATAACCCTACATGATGCTCATACCTTCAAACGAATAAATCATGGATCATACGAAGCTAAATATGAAATAAAGTGAGAGATTACAAACTACAGGGGTTAAATGTGTCAACATGTTTAAAGTATACCTCTGAGTGACCTTTTAGCAAACCCGAAGCTTTGTAACGATAAATTATGCTCACTAGAATGTGTGATAAAAACTTCACCAATTTCGTTATCGTATGAGAAAGTTATGATAAAATTCGTGTGCGAGGGGTTAAAAGCGTCAACGTTGAAATCTATGACTTTTCGGGTGATCAAAAGTTAACCAAGGACTTAACAAAGTTGGTATAAGTCTTGAAGCCCTTAGAATTCAATTTAGAGGGCCCAAAATGCAAGAAATAAAGGTAAAATCAAGTTTGGAAGTCCAGGGGTCAAAACTGTCAACATTTGAAAGATTCATTGTGCTGGCCAAGGGCTTGCGCACCTCAACACTAAAAACCTTACGGGGCGCAAGCAGGTCCCAGATGCAGCAACTCGTTTCTGTTGCCTGTTCAGCCCATGTAAACGTCATGTATTGCCCTTTAACACTTCATGGGCGCCCCCTACATGTTCCTAGGCCTTAGAGGCACTTGTAAATGATCTGGGATCCATGGTAGCATGAGTTGTCAACAATCTAATGGATCAAAATCACTATAAAAAGGCCATTCATGTTGCAACATTTGATCACACCTTTCCATCTGCTTTCTTGGAGCTTCCTGGAGCATAAGAGCAGACCCTAAGCATCCCAAATCGTTCATAGGACTTTGGTAAGTATGCTTAACCTTTCGTAGTTAAGTTTTTGCTTAGTTTTAGCTTAAAAGTCAAACCGTCGTAATTAACGGTTGAGTTAGCGATTAATCACTAATGGTCCAGTGATTAGTCGAATTGAAAGTAGTTATAAGTTGGTAATTATGTGGGAAATAAACCCTTAAAAGGGCACCCTCTGATTCCCACTCTAACTAGGTTAAATGTCGGGTCAAACTTGTTATTAAAAAGTCAACAGAATGCTTATTTTCCAATTTATGCATAATTAGCAATGTAGAACCCATTCAACCTGTTTGATCATTTATATAACTTGGTAATTAGTAAGAACATGTCTAAACATGTTCAACCCGACAATTTTCTGTTTAGACCCGGTTCGGAACCGAAAGTCGCAAAACTTTGACTTTTTCTTTGACTTCAGTTCTGACCCGTTTTAGTATGATTTGGAAATGCCTTAGAGCTTCCTTAGGACTAGGCTACATGTTAGCATGACCCTCTGTGGTTGGATCGTTGATTGTCCGATTCGTTTACAAGTTTCCGTTAAATGCCTAATGTTGACCAATATGCCCTTTCGACCATAAAACGAGAATTTTGGAAATATCAAAGGACAATAATCTTTGCTACTAATTTATAAACATGTCCCTAAAATTTCACATCAGTTGGAGGTCTAGATTAGGAGTTATGCTCATTAGCGTAATTATAACGCCTTTTAGTAATTAAAAGACGCAATTAGCATAAAGCCTATCTAAACCCAATTTTTGACACCAAACCTTTTACCCACTGATGTAATATAATATTTTGAGATTTTTAAAGATTTTTAATTATTTTTAACCTGCTCATAACCTAAGGTTATGGCGTTGATTCGGTAAATACCGATTATACCCTTTTTGGTCATAAAATGGGTTTTACATAATATTTTGACACCAATCCAATTGCTATTGATTTTATATAATAAATAAAGTATTTTGAACTTTATAACCTGTTCAGAAAACTCAGATTTCCTGTATAACCCGGAAATCGCTTAAAATGGCTTTTAAAGCGTATTAAACGCGTAGTTTAGGTTTAAAACCATTTTGTCACATAAGACTTATTACCAACTATTATGACCTATTAAAATAAGTTATTTTACTGATGTATTCAGACCCGAATCTCAGAAACTTAGATAACCTCTTTTATAACCTTTAAAATGACCAAAATACCCCTACGGGGCTTATTTTGAGATTTAACTCGTTTTGGGCATAATGGAAGGTATCCTACTGATATCACAACATATTTAAGGCATATTAACTTAGGAAACCTGTATATGACTCTTTTGGTTACTCGTTGCGCACTTGTCGCGTTCGGATCGGCTTATGTGACTAGTTTGCATATATTAGCCGAAACGAGTCAAACCATATCATTTTGTCTCAAAATCAAGAATGTGCTTAAGTTACCCATATTAAACAAGCATACAAGCTTGTCGGGTCAAAATCACATTCTAATCCGGTCTTCGCTTTGTCATGCGTTTGAACCGTATCTTTCTTTAAGACTAACCGGTCTAAGCTTAGGCTTAATTAAAGACCCGTCAGCATTCTAATTGGTTATTTATACCATCATTCTAGACTAGAGCCTTCCGGTAAATTGTACCTACGCTTACTTAAGTGAATACGGCTGAGTTATTATAATTCTTGCTATTTAAGACAGGAGCTAGCTCAGGTAAATACTCTTAACTTATTTTCCCTATACGGGCTTGGGATACGGTATTATAATAATACCGCTTGGTCGGGTATTGAATGTTTAATCAGATTGTGATTAAATTATTGAGGTAACCCGGTTTAATCTGTATTGTTTCAAATAAAAGCCTTTAGGGATTAATGACCATGTCCCGGATATCCTCGACATCATTGTATTATAAAATGGCCACGTCTTAAGCACGGGGTGTAGGCATACACCTGACAGTTGCTTAAGGAATAACGGTATCTCACTCTCTTGTGGGCCTATACTTGTGGCGTGTCTGTTAATCTGACTCGGTTTCTACATCGGGCCCTGAACGTACAACGAACATGTAAATCTGTATACAAGATTATAAATATAATTGTCCCAAGTTATAAAAGATTAATTTTGCCTTTGTGCATTTTAATCAAAGTGTCAAAATATTTTGTGCCTGGTGCATCTAAATCAATTTCTTAAACTCTTTTCAAATGAGTCAGTTGAGTGTATTTACCAGTGAAAACTGACGTATTTTCCAAAAAGGTTAAGTGACAGGTACTGAACGTAATTGGCTGGAAGCTCAGGGCGCTAATAAGGAATCTTGCAAGTTCTAGGCGTCTAAAGTCTGTTGAACAGTATTTATGTTTTAAGATCCGCCTGTGGATCCTTTACTTTCCGTTGTAATACTTGATATTACTTTATAATCGGTTTGTAATATATTTATCTTTTGCTTCCGCTGTGCATTTAAATATTGTGTTGTTTGACTATGATGATATCTACTACGTCACGATACTCCCCACCGGGCCCACCGGTGACACGTGGAAAGTCGGGGTGTGACAATTCTCAGTCCCTTTCAATTTGATATTAACAATAGACAGACTACTAGAATCACTAGCATGCAGATACAACGGATCACTAGTGTCTAACTTACTTATCAAGGTAACAGATGACTCATCTTTGTCCGTCATGATAAACACGAAACAATCAGCAAAAGAAAAAACGGAACTAAACAACCAAACAAGAAGGTAACCAAGGAACAGCAGTAGACAAGCCAAACAGGTGATCTAAAAATCAATCAAATAAGAGAGACAAGAAAAATCACAAAACTACCAAACAAATAATCAGACCAAGTAAAGAATGAAAAACAAAACCTTAACCGATAATAATCAGACCAAGTAAAGAAATACCACAAAACCACCAAACAAATAAGCCACCTAGATGTAAGACTCAAAAAACAAGAACAATCTCACCGAGAGGGGTTCCCAAGTTAGGGTTCGCCAAGGAAAAAAAATCACAGCCTATAACCTTTAGTTAGGGCTATATGATTGTGATGCAGAGGCAACCAGAAGACGAGCTCCCGAGAGAGCACAAACAGCCCTTCAGCAACGATAGGAACTCGAACCACAAGACCTTTGATCGAAACCTCCAAGCCGAAAAAACAACGACCAGCAATCCCTAGATCCGAATCGGCCAGCACTGATTAACACAACCTGTTAATCTTCAACTTCAGATTCACAGCGGAAGACTACCAGAGCACCAAATCAACCTTGGAGCTCTGATACCATGACATGAACCAAGATTTATTGAACAACTTTGAACAAAGCTCTAGATTATGATATGAATAATAGGCAAAAAGTCATCGCAGATTGACTGTTTTGTAACCAGAAAGTAATCGACAAAATACAGCCACTAAAATAAGGTCTGTAGATGTAAACACAGCCCTAATAAACACAAGACAGAGCTTAGACAAAAAGGGTTCTAGAATAAAGATGAATATGTGAGAGAATGATAAGTTGTTGCATCTGCACAGACATCGAGCCACGTATATATGCAGCAAACCCTAGAGAGACCAGCTGTACACAGCCTTTTCCAGCAGCCCATCTCGATCCTTTTAGTAGCAGCACATCACGAGCCCAACACCAAGAGCAGAACAGCCCAAGAAACCTCTCAAACAAAAGGATACACGGATTAGAAAAATAAAAAGGCAAATGAAAAAGGAACATATAAACTGAATAATCATTATATAATTTCACACCTAGTTTGTTTTTTCAGTTAAATGTGACCATGTGCAGGTCAAGTGAGGGTAGATATGTCATTTAATGTCTCTCTGAATATTTCCCTCAATATTAAATAATCCCACCTCTAATTTACAGACTTCCCCATACTTTCCACCCAAAACCTTAGTCATGATCTCATCATTCCTTCATGGTATACTTCATCTTCAACCGAATAATATGGACACAAACAATAAACTAATTAAAGTTTAATGAATAATGACTGATGGACTTGATTTAATTATCCTTCAAGTTCTTATGAGATGAAGAAAGTACCAGTGGAGAGTTAGAGTGGAGAGTTTTGAAAGATTTTCAACAGCTCAAATTCTTGTAACAGAGGGCTCGTTTTTTCTCAGTTATATTACTTGCTAGCAAAATAATAAATGTATACAAATATAGTGATTTGCAAGATGCGCAGAAACATAAGTTTAATTTGCTATTAGTATAATTATTCCTTTACAAAAAATGCCATGACAAGCTTTTGCAGATACAGGATATAAAACTGTGGATTTATCATTCTCGTAATGGGGCAACTCTAAAGCAAGAACATTGTCGGTTGCTGCAAAAGAAGATCAGAAAGAAAAAAAAATTCCACTACATGTATTCAGATACATCTTTTCGTAAATATGTATACTAATAAATGTGTTATACTATAAGTGTAGGGTTCAAATGAGAAGAATTTCTTTGTAAGAAGAAAAAAGAAGAAATTTCAACCAATAGGAATGATTTATTAGACTTCATTTAATATTTGTACTTAATGTAACTATAAGGGTATATTAGTAAACCTACATACATCATTAATTGGTAGTTTCATCTTTAATAACTAACTATATTAAATTTGTAACTTATTTTTAAGATATATATTTTTCACAAAAAATAAAAATAAAAATTCATTTATAGTGTAGGATAAATACGAGGCGTGTAGAATAAATTACGAGTTGTGTAGGATAATTTCAATATGTGTAGGATAAATTTCGAAATGTGTAGGATAACTTTTAATGTGTGTAGGCAAAATATTTAATGTGGAGGATTATAGTCTTAATGACTAATTAATTTGTCAAACATAATAATAAATGAGATGAGAAAAAAACTATTTAATGTTTTACAATTGTACCCTTTTATTCTTTTTCTTCTCAATAAAATTTTCTTCTCAAATGAACCTTCCCCTATACTATAAATGGGAGAAATGTATAGACACCCTTTGATGGAGTAAAGGCAACATCAATTAATTGCTTAGATAAAGTCATAACTTCATGAAAAACACTTCAATTGGATAATCAGTTGCGAAGAACTAGGGTTTTAGGTGGGAAGTCTGATCTCAATTTGGGGGAAGTCTGTAAACTAGGGTTGGGTTTATTTAATATTGAGGGAAATGTTCAGGGAGAGACATTAAATGACATATACCCTCACGTGACCTGCACATGGTCACACTTAACTGGAAAAAAAAAATTGGATTATGCCTAAAGGACAAAATGTGATGGATTTAAAAACATAAAGTACAAAAATCATTAAACTTTTTGTCATTTTCATCCAACTAACTAACACCATTAAAATTTAAATTTAGCTTAAGGGCAATCTAGAGATTTTACCCAATATATAATGTTTTTTAGATTTCTTTTTATATTTCCTTTTACATTTAAATAAAAACCAATAATATATATATATATATATATAGGGCTCGGTTCAAATGAGAACCACCACGAGTTGTGAGAACCGTGAGAAATCTTTTTCCCGCACGAGTTGGGCCAAAAAAATTTTGCACAAACGTAGATGAAAATATTATAAACACATCTGTAAAAAATTAAAAAAAATTGTCGAGTCGGTAGTTTTGACTAATGCAAGTTTTTTTTATGCGCTGTTGTAAATTTAGTACGAAGACAGATATGAAAAAAAAAATCAGAAAAACCTTTTAAAATGGCCTAGTTCTCACGGTTCTTATAACTCAAGGTGGTTCTCATTTTAACCCATCCATATATATATATATATATATATATATATATATATATATATATATAGGGGATGGATCTTGAGAAAACTAGTTTAAATGAGAAAACCAAAAAACTAACTTAAAAAGCCTAAAAAACATACATTTTTTTTTACAAATTTTTATAAAAAATCGCTAGTTTTTATGTGTGGAAAAAAATTTTCAAAAAATAAAATAAAAAAAATTTCTTTTTGTATTGCACATGTGCACTATTACGGATATAGTGCACATGTGTAGTACACATATAATGCACATGTGCAGTACAACAATTTTTTTTATATATAAAAAGTAGCGATCTTTTTTATTAAAAATTGTAAAAAAAAAAAATTGGTATGTTTTTTAGCTCTTTTTTAGTTAGTTTTCTAGTTTTCTCATTTAGATATAGTTTTCTCATGATCCTCTCCCTATATATATATATATATATATATATAGGGTAAGGATAGTGTACAAAGGGACTAAAGTGTGAGAAGTGTAAGAAGTGTTTTAAACCATTAGATCTTTGATCTAATGGTTGAGATCAACAGGGACCAAATTGTAAATTGTGTTTTAATTATTTGGACTAATTTGAAAATTGTAGGGGTAATAGTGACTTTTTATATATTTCAAATAAGGTAACATCTTCTAAATTCCATCAAACCATTTTTAAACTAACACTAAAAATCCGGACATTCTAAAAATACAGAAACATGTAACTGCTACCAGAAATATATAACACTATATAACACTATATAACACCATATAACACCATATAACGCTATGTAACACTATATAACACTACATAACACTATATAACACTATACATCCATCATAGACCTGCTACCAGAAAAATATAACACTTTGTAACACTATACATCCATCATAGACCTGCTACCAGAAAATATAACACTATATAACACTATACATCATCATAGACTGCTACAAGAAAATATAACACTATAACACTATATAACATTATAACAATATATAACACTATAACACTGTATCAAACCTTCATTCTGCATCCAACACTATATAACACTCTATAAAAACCTCCATTTTGCGATCTTCAAAAAGTTATAATTGATGAACGATAAAAAAAATACAAATTCATAGATTAATTCGTATTCCTAAGATAAAGGGTGGCGGTTATGGTAGTTTATCAATTAATTGAATCAATGAGAAAATTACTTGTTTACCCTTTTGAATTAATTTAGATTGAGTACAATATTTCTCACACTTCTCACACTTTTGAATTAATGTACATAATCTTTAATCTATATATATATATATAAAGCTTTGACCCCAACAACCCCAACCCACTCCACCCTCTCTCTAAACCCCTGCACCTCTTCTCTCTCTCTCTCTCTCTCTCTTAATTGACCTCAGGCGAACCATGTAGGGACGAATTCACATCAAGCGGGCTACCAAAATACTTTTAGCAGACTTGATTGTTGTAGTAGGATTAGAGGACGAATGTGAAGGTGGATGAGGAGGAATCAGATGTGAAATTGGAAAGATTGAGGATATTTCGGGCATGGGGAGGATGAACGGTAAAGAGAATTTTCTAAAGAGATGGTGGAGGTGGGGTGTTAGTGGTGCTGATGGTTGTTATGGGCACTGGTGTTGTTATTGGCAATGGTGGTGGAGGTGGGGTGGTGGTGGAGACAGTGGTTTTTGGGGTGATGTTTCGTTTGAACAAAAATAACTAGGGTTTCACATCTGAAACCTGCTTTTAAACAAAATATTAAATAATAAAATATTTGGAAGAGAAAAGATAAAAATGCCCCCGACTTAAGAATGTGAAATTTCAAAAGAAAATCCCCTCATTGAACGGTACTTTTTAACTCAATTAGACGTTTGGATGAAAATGACAAAAAATACCAATAGTTAAAGGCTATGGCGGTGGTTTTTGGGGTGATTGTTTTCGTTGTCTACATCAATATGTGTATACAAAATGGTTATATATTTGATAACTAGTTAATGAGTCTAACCCCAACGAGAAAAACATAATTCTCGACACATTCGAAGTTTAAGCTCTCCTTAATTGAGAGCTGAGACGGAACTTAGACTCGTCTAGTTTACACCATAATAGTTTATTATTTTTTTAACTACTATACATTTGGTTAATGTTATAAGGAAAAAATACTATGAAAAACTTAGAATCATTTTCTGACACTGGCACACTTTTGTAACAGTGGAGAGATGAGAGATAACGTTTTACATTTTTTTTCAGTTGTTCGCATTTTTTGTAACTCACATGTAACACTTTTTGTAACAGTGGAGAGAGGAGAGATAATGTTTTTCATTTTTTTTCAGTTGTTCATATTTTTTGTAACTCACATGTAACACTTTTTTATTGTTTTCTTGATAACAATTTTTTAGATTACATGAAATGTATGGATTTTATAACTTATAATTCACGAAATTTTTATTTTGTAATATGCGTAAAAAAACAAGTTATATTTTTTTATAACGGGATTTTTGTGTAACACTACAACTGTCACACTTTTTTTTGTGTCAAATGAGAGAGGAGAGAGAAAAATGTAAAGTTGCTACACTTTTTGTTAGACTGTAACATTCTCTGAAAAAAAAAAAGTAACTTTTTGTACACTTTTTAATATCAACCATTAATCACATGAGATTAATGGTTGAGATGAAGTTTTCTGGGTTTCTTTAATTCGGGTGGGTTTTCAATTTATATTTTCCCTATATGTATATAATAAATTACAATACTATATGTTATATGTGATGTGGAGCATCCTGACTCAATACTTAGACTGGACCTGAGTGTCGACCACAAGGAGAATAATAGAAAATGGCCATTTTAAAAAAAATTATTTTATTAGTTTCTTACTATTTTGATACATTTTTAGGGGATTTGAAATTCCTTTTCATCTCATTAGTTATTATAAATTGGGATCTCTAGGGTTGTTTAGAGTAGCTTTTTGATATTGATTATTGTAAATCAAGTAAGTGAGACATCTGAATAAAATTATTAGTTTCTTGAGGCATTTGAACGTTTTCGTTGTCTACATCAATATGTTTATACAAAATAGTTAAATATTTGATAACTAGTTAATGAGTCTTGCCTGAGTGAGAAAACATAAATCTCTAAACATTCGAAGCTCAAGCTATCCTGAATTGAGCGAGCTGAGCTTTACCTTATACTGAGCTTAGACTCGTCTGGTTTACACCTTAATAGTTTACTATTTTTTTTACCATACATTTGGTAAATCCTAAAAGAAAAAATAATGTGGAATACTTAGAATCATTTGATTTCAAACATGACTTGGTGGGAATAGCTAGCGTGGCGTCTTGGAGATGCCATGTAGAAGAAACCACGCATCATATTAATCGCTTTATGGATTAGCCGATTAGGTGCCTTATCTTCTATTAATTTCGTAGGTTTCCTTCTTACTTATGATTGATTGCAACACTTTCTTAATAAAACGTGGCACTTTATTGATATCTCAATCATACTTTTGATGATACAAGTAAGTGTAAACTTTAAGAAAAGAATATGTAAAGTTATGAATACCGGTCATATTTTTGTTAGTTGTTATCCTAAAACCTACAAAACACTAAACTAAGAGCATGTTTGACTAAACTTTTTGGAGCAACTTATTGGATTTTTAAAAAGTCATAAGCTACAAATTAATGTTTGGCAATGAGGGTGTATGTGAGGGGAAAAAACCAATAAGTTAATAAGCCACTCCATACTGACTTTTCCAAAAAGTCAACAAGTTGTTTCAAAAAACTTAGCCAAACACGCCCTAAAAGGGATTCGTTAATTAGAAAGTTTTTAATATGATTTTGTGTAATATTCTTAGAAATATTCTCTATATGGCAACTAAGTAATATAATAGCTAACGAATCATGTCATGTGCGACCTACCCATAACCTACTAAAACCTTTATTTTTTATACGCTTTAACATGACAACCAGTGGCGGAGGTACCCATAACCTACGGCTCAACCCCATATTCGTAGTGTAAAAATACCCCTTAACTCTATCTATGCAAAAGATGACCTTAATTACCAAAAGAAAAAAAAAAACTGGGATACTTTTGATTTTTAGGCTAAATCCGCCACTGATGACAAGTAATATAATAACTAATAAGTTGGATTACCACTTGTAACGATCTTATTATACTATACTGTGGAAGGTTCATTTGAGAAGAAATTTAATGGGAGAAGAAAAAGAAGAAAAGGCATATTAGTAAAATGCTATTTTATTTATAACTTATATCATTAATTTTTCTCTCTTTAATTAATTAGTCAACTAATCATTAATTATCCAACATATAATCTACAAAACCTACACATATCAAAATTTTCCTACATATACCCTACACATTATAGAATTTCATCCTAAGTCAAAATTTATCCTACACATCTCGAAATATATCCTACACAACTCGTAATTTATCCTACACAACTAATAATTTATTCTACACTTTAAATTAAGTTGTTTTTTTAATTTGGAAAAAATATATATTTTGAAAAGGAGTTACAAATTAATTTAGCTAGTTATTAAAGAGGAAGAATACAAATTAATGATTTATGTAAGTTTACCAATATACCCTTATATTAAAATTAAATATAAATATTAAATGAAGTAAAATGAAGCATTGTTATTGGTTGAAACTTTTCTTTTTTCTTTTTACAAAAAAATTTTCTCATTTGAACCCTACACTATACTAATAAACACGTATAAATTACGGAAAAAAAGCACAGTACACTTTTTATCGAATCTGGATGCTTTTGGAACAATTGTGGAAAAGCACAAAATGGGGACAATATAAATTCAAGATTATTGTTATACACAATTAGTCCTTCCAAAATCTACAATCAACCCATAACGTACCTTTTGGTAAGCAAACATTAAAGAATTATACATTTATAATAAGGTTTTCAAATGCCAAAGCCAATATCTAGTCGACCGGCCTAACACACTTGGTGTGCACTTCATACCCACAATCTAAGCATTGGTAAGCCCAACCCGAACCTTGCTCATCACAATCACAGCATATAAAGGGTCCCCCACCATTGCCTTGAGACACCAAGGAGAGTTCATGGCGATGGCCCGAATGTAGCTCCACGCTCGGGAGATTCTTTGCATTCTCATCCATCTGCTTTTCTAATAGCTCAACCCGAGCCTCTGTAAAAGGGTACGCTTCCTCTTCATACAAGTTAATCAAACTTCTTCCGTTGTTTGTAACTGTTTTGCCATCTGGTCCTATAATGATCAAACTTGGAATGCCTCTTATATCAAAGTACTTGGTTAGGTTTTTACTGGTCGGGTCGCCAAACGGGAGGGCTAGCCATGGCATTACGCTAAACGAGGAGTTAAATTCTAGCTCGTTGTGATCAGTCGAGACATAGATGATTTCAAAGTCTCCGTGAAACTCTTGTTGGGTTATGTTTTGTTTTATCTTTTGGTAAATGGAGATCAACTTGGGAGTAAATTTGTGACTTGGGAGGCACCACTGGGCCGAAAAGTAAAGCCCAATAGTCTTGCCCATTAAGGAAGAAACTGATACCACCTGCATATTTTTTGAAATTAAAGGATTTTTGTTGGAACAATGAACCTTCAAGTACAGTTAATGAGAGTTAAAACTTTAAAGGACTGAAAGTTGAGTTGTCACTGCAATAAATTTGTAGTTTGCAAAGAAATAATCATTTTTTTTATTCACAACTATAAACGCGTAATAAATGATCACATCTACTAACATGAAAAATAAAAAGCATATTGGAATAATTTCCAAGCTCAAATTTAAATGTCACAAAAAACTCGATGCAAAATTGACATATTTTTCTAGGCCATAAGATAACAAAATATATACTTACAAATCAGTTACATATAGTAAAAATAGATTAAAACAACCTCTCAAGCAACAGAAAAAAAATATTCGTTCAGTGAAATTGTTTGTTTATTTATTGATAAATGAATATATATATCTTGACACTATCGATGAATGAATACTTAATTTTATATATTGTATTTGTAGTTTCATAGGTAATGCACGTACAAACGTATCTAGATTCTAGGGTGATGGTCAAAGTTCTTGTGGAATACCTGGAGTCTAAGAAGATATTTAACATAAGCTTCAAACGTGTTATATATAGTTCTAAGGATTAGGATCAAATACAAAGGATCCTAATTGTAAGAAGTGTAAGAAGGATTTATAGAGTGACAAGTGTCCAATAACCTAAAAAAACCCATTATACAAAAAACCCACTAAAAAAAAAAAAAAAACCTTAAACATCCACCACCACCAAAAACCCCCACCCCCACCCCAAAAAAAAAAAATTTTTTTTTTTTTTTGCCGAGGGGGGTGGGGGTTTAGGTTTTTGGGTGGTGGTGGGGGTGGGTGTTTAGTTTTTTTTATATTTTTTTTTGGGGGGGGGGGGGGGGGGTTAGGTTTTTTTTAGGTTTTTGGGGGGTGGAGGTGGGAAGGGGGGGAGGGGGGGTAGGTTTTTGGGGGCAGGGCCGGCTCAATCTTTTCAGAGGCCTAAAGCGAACTAAAAATTTGGGCTCTTTACAAACTTCATTGTCGTCCAATGTCAAAACTGACAAAACATATAACAATGCTTCTTTCTTAAGTTTTTCTGACTTTTTTCAAAGAAACACCAAAAAAAACTCAAATAAAGTAGCATTTTACTCTTAAACCAACGTCATCTCATAGAAAATAATACATTCCCTTTCTTGAAAAGTTTACACAATTGCTACAAAGATTTAGTTGTGTTTATGCAAAAAAACATATAAAACAATTGAACATAACTGTATATTAAAATCAAATCTCTAACATCATTCTTCATAAGCAAATTAGTCAACTAACTTATGTTCTAAGCATCCCTACATAACCGAGTAAAAATCAAATAGAATGGAATCTTTTTGGACCAGTAAAAATTTAATATGCAACAATCAAAAATCAAATAGAAAGAACTGGGTTACCTGATATCCAATAGTCCAACGAATTTTTTTGGGGTTACACTAAAAATATTGGAAAACAAAAACTTATTGAAAAAATAGCATAATCATCGCTTCAGTTGCACCGTCTAAACCCTGTCCTTTCAGTTCCATGACTTCCATCTAACCTTATTTACCTTTTTAATAACATTTAATTAATACCGTGTGCGTTCATGTTTATAGTTATGAGGGCAGCCCAATCAACTCTCAAAGCCAGCCCATTTAGTTTTTAAATCCAAGAGTCGCAAACAGCAATATACAAACATTTTTTTTTTCTGGAGGCCCTAATAAGATGGTGGCCCAAAGCCCTAGCTTGACTTTAATGGCCCATGGGCCGGCCCTGTTTGGGGGGTTGGGGGGGGGGGGGGGGGTTTAGGTTTTTGGGTGGTGGTGGGGTGGGGGTGGGTGTTTAGGTTTTTGGTGGTGATGTAGTGGGTTTAGTTTTAGGTTATTGGACACTTGTCACTCTATAAATCCTTCTTACACTTCTTACAATTAGAAGCCTTTGTAGAATAACTTGACCCATAGTTCTAAAATCTTAGTTTGATATATAATGAATTTGGTGAGTTTATTCATTCATTTATCTAATTATCGAGATTATATTGTATGTGTGTATTAAATTAAGTGTATGAAACGTCCATAGTATAAGTTCATATCATGCAATACTCGTGAGTTGAATTATATTATTGCAAAGAAGATGAAACACAACAAATATCTCGTGAAACACTAACCTCTTTAGATGCCGAATGAGCCAAAACAAAATCTCTATCATGATTCGTGAGCAAATTCATCAAAGTTTGCCGTTCATGCTTCTCCTTCTCTTGCCTCAACAACTCATCCAACCTCTCATTAGTAAAAGGGTACACATCGACACCGTAACGATAAATCAACTCGACTCCATCATGCAACACACTCGCATCATCATGGGGTTGTAATATGACCAAGCATGGAATCCCCTCAACATCATATCTTTTGTTCAATGCCTTTTTAGTTTCTAAATCCGAAAATGGAATCGCGAGCCATGGCATGTATGATTGATAGAAGTTGTTGAATGCATTCAAGTCTTCATCAGATGATACAAAGATGATCTCAAATTTTGAATCTTTTTTAGCTTGGATTTGATCATATACTTGAATTAAGAGTTTTGTAAAAGTTTGACATTGTGGATACCAATTGGCAGAAAAGTAAATACCCACAGTTTTGTCTTCAAGATCCGAAATCTTTATCTGAAACGGGTCAAATCATATAATCCACATGTATATAATAATAATAGTTGCATTAAACGTAAACTAAGAGTATGGCTATGGCGCAATATTTGTCTTCGCTACCGAAGACAAATAAAATCTTTTGAGTACAATAATGCCTAGAACTACAACTGGATGTAGGGGAATATTGGTCCACCTTTGAGTGGGGGGGCTATCTTGTTGTAGGAAAGAAGAAGATATTTGCATATATGAATTAGCCCCATTTATAATGAATGAGGTTTTGAGGGTGGAAAGATGGGTTGCAAGGTCCACTTGTGAACAAAGAAAATGGAGAGTGAAAGTGAGAGGCACCTTATTACTTACATTTATGGATTCCTCTTGTGTTGTTTACAACTCAGATGTATAATGTATGGTAGGTTGATGGAAGTCTATTGTGTTATAGAAAGGTACAAAAAAGCATACATGATGTACTTGTTTGATCTTAGTGGGACCATGGTTTTAAAAAACGCTTGAGGCGTGCGCCTCAAGGCGCGCCTCGAGGCGAAACGGCCAAAAAACGAGTCTGAGGCGCGCCTCATGGGGTTTTTACTGCATATGCGCCTCAGAGGGGCCGAGGCACTAAGAAAGGCTGCGCCTCATGGGATTTTCATGGTTGTTTTTGATGTTTTTGACTTTTTGTGTCAATTTCAAGAATTTCATGTCTTCTTTATGTATGTTTTTGATAATTTTGATGAATCTGATGATGAAATTAGTTAGTATTATTATTTTTATAATATATATAATTTTTATATTTATTTATTAATACCGCCTCAGCCTTACGCCTCGTTTCGCCTCAAGGCTTACGCCTAGTGAGGCGAAGGGAAAACGCCTCGAAACTCGTTTCCGTTCTTTTAAACCTTGAGTAGGACGTATGAGTGTTTTAAAAACTCCATATATGTGATTGATAACTATATACAACATCAGGGGCGGACCTACCTCTTTGGTAGGGGTAACCCCCGCTACCCCTTGGTTGGAAAAAATTTGGAAAAATTAGTGTAAATTTTGGAAAAATTTGACGTTTTTTTCGATTTCGTTACGGCTTATTTATAACACGTTACCCCTTGGTCGGAATCCTAGATCCGCCACTGTACAACATTAAGAAGGTATTAAGACACTAACTACAATATAGGAAACAAGTTTTATTATTGTGTCCTCAAATTCATTTAAAAAAATCAGTATGACTTACGAAGAAAGTGTCACCTTTTATAGGGTAAGTTTCAATATTGGTAAGGGTGGACGGTACACTTGTGAGATGGTACTAATGGCCACATAGGCAAATGGGATAATAGATGTCTGGATGATGGTCATGATCGGGATGAAAAATTGTGAAGATGAAGAGATGATGAAGATGACCATTCCGATGCCAAGCCAAAAAAATCATCCTGATTAGAATCCATACCCTTATAAATTTTAAGAAAAAACATCTCATACATGTGACTCAGTATATTTTATTTTAAATTTTGTTATAAATAAAAATGAACTAACTTATATTTAAATCCCAAGAAATTCCTTTGGGTATGGAATTAACGACAGGTGGCCCAAAAAGTAATATCATATCATCATTGAACAAAATAGAGGGTTGCTTGAATTCAACAACACAAGAATAAATACGATGTATATATGTTTGTCGCCATAAAATAAAACTATACTATACTATACGATGGCTTTTCTTCTTATGGGGCTTCAACGACTGACTTGTACGGTATAGTATAGCAGCAGTATGAAAATCGTAATCAAGTTTTATTTATTTATTTATTTATTTCCACAATCCATCACATATATCCATTCGATTATATATTATTCAACCCTAGATCTAACAATAAATAAATAAATAAATAAGCATCGTTTAGTTAAACAATTATATATATTTTCATATTCATGCATCAGAAAGTGTAGAGAGAGAGGAGACCTGAGCACCGGTAGGAGAGAGAAGGAAGTCTCGTTGATCGGAGGCGAAGAGAGAGAAGTACTTGTGGCGGTTGACGACAGTCTCCGACGTTGTATTCATCGAAGACAGCTGTTGACTCATCTTTGTCGTCAGTAGTTTCTCACTCTAGAATAAGGAAAGGGAATACAACAAACAACTCCAAGCAAGGAGCTGTGTGTGGAGATCGATTCATTATATTCTTGTGCGGCCGTACGGTCACATAATAATAATAATATAATAATCCAGATTTTATTTTACGTAGAGTAGAGACCCTTTTTTAATTTTTTTTCGCTTCTTTTTTGTGTTTACTAACTTATAATTCATTTGGGTCCTCAAAAAAGTTAGGGGCTGTTTGGTAGCCTCTTAATGATCATTCAGATGCTACCTCTCAATGGTTTAAAACATCTGAATGAATAAGAGGTAACCTCAAGTCTGAATGGTTAAGAGGTAACCTCTGAATGGCAAATCATCACATGTCACATTCTTCTTCGTTCTCATTGGTAAAATTCTTAATGGTTCCATTAAGAGGTAGCCTCTTAATGATCATTCAGAGGCTACCAAACAGCCCCTTACTTAGATTAATATTTTTGCATATTTGATTTAACTGTTTGCTTGAATTATATAACGTGAAGTATACAACTTTACATTATTATTATTATTATTATTTAACGAGCAAAAGAATTAAAAGGGTATGATAAATGTCGTAAAAAGAATTATAAATCAACATCTATAAAAGTTTATTTTTTTTTTCTCGGGAATACTAATTAGTATTCGTTGATATTCATTATAGTTTTAATTTTTATACTTTTGTATTAAAATAATAAAGTTACTAAAGTAGTAGAGATATGATTTAAAAGAGAAGAAAAATAAAACCTGCAATTGATCGCACCCTTACACGTAGCGCTCTCTTGGGTTGGGTTAGATTCCAGCAGCAAGCAAGGATCATGTTGCCCTCGACTAAATTCCGTTAATGCCCTCGTTCAACTTTTACATCTTCGACAATATTTAACAACAATTTTTTCCTTTTTAATAGGAATTTTTTTTATTTTTTAACCGTGAGAACACGTGGATGATCACCTACATCCTTCTAAACAAAAAACGCTCATGGCTCTATCAACATAGTGTTAACCAGTAGATAAGATAAATAATTAATTATTAGGCTATGTAAGTATAAAACAATTAATGATTTAAAACATATCTACTATATAGAAATGATACGTTTAACGCATAATCTCCAAGTGGGGCTAGCTCACTTGGTAGAGGCTCTTGCCTCTTAGTGGGAGGTCTTGGGTTCAATCCCAAACAAGGTTGAATTATTTGTAAATATAGTAGTTTGAGAGAGTAACGTTAGCCATTAAAAAAAACACATAATCTCCTAGAAGTTCACATAGATTTCATCGTTTTGTTTAGTCAAATCATAATAATTTATTAATAAATTTGCCATGCACATATCGGACATATAAGCGTATAGAAAAATTTGTATATATGCAAGTTGTATGAATTAATTATAAGCATCAACTAACTAGTGAACTCTTTTAATGTTTAGCATGTGAAAAATATATAGATAGGACCGATTGAAATTACCGGCTATATGTGCTTAAGGGTGAGAGGGGCACTCCCCTCTTAGGGGAGTCCCCTCTCTTACACATACCCAATCAGGTTATGCCACGTCAACTCCCCTCTTAACTCCCCTCACACCCTCAATTTGATGGCGGCACTCCCCTCTTAGGGGACATGTTTTTTTTTATTTGTTGTAATTATGCATGTTTATAAATTAAACAAATATTAATAAAAATTAAATAAAATTTAATAAAAGACATTTCATTAAATTAAAAATAAAAATTACATTCAAACTAGAAAAATAAAAAAACAACCTACTCGTCGTCGGAACTCACTTCAAGGTGAGGTAGATCTAAACGTCCGAGATGCTCAACGAGATCGTGTTTTAGTCTCCAATGCGTTTCTTCGTCAATGAGCTCGCTATAAGCTGTATCATTGAAGACGGGTTCGTGTTGCCTCTTGAACTTTTTTTCATTCGGGATGTGAGGATATGGAAAAGACTTCACAAACACGGACCAGCTAGTGTAGATCCCATCAGTAAGATAATACCCGCGTTTGTATAAGTGGTCGTTCACTTGAAATGGACAATTTGGCGTCGTTCCGTTTCGTTGAGTAAGAAATAACGGAGATTGTTGGAGCACGTTGATGTCGTTTTGTGAACCCGCCGGGCCACAAAAAGCATGCCAAACCCACAAATCTTGAGACGCCACCGTGTAACGCCCCAAAAACCGAATTATTAAATTCGTTACCATGTTAGTAAAATGAGATACAATAACTAAGTTAATAAACCTAGTTAAATGCCTAATAGATAAGTTAAGGGATGAAACTTGTGGTAATTATGATGGTAGGTTAAACTTGAGGGACTTAGGGTGCCAAAATAGAAATATGATTTATTAAAAACAAAATACCACACACACAAGGTGTGTGTGTGTGCGCGACATCGATCAGAGGAGAAGGAGGGAGGGGTGCAAACCCTAACCCTCAAGAAACCATCAAATTGGGAAGAAATCTCGAGGAAGATCGGATGCATGAACGTGAGATGTTGACCATTTAAGTGTCTCTAACACAAGGTAAGTCGAATTAAGTGTTTCGGTGATGTTTGGTTAAGCGGGTTATATGTAATCCGTGAATTTCTATTGAAATTGAGAAGGAATTCTAAACAATATGAATATATAGAGGCTATAGCATGCTTAATTTCGATTATGTTGATTTTTGGAAAAAACCCATTTGTAATAGTAGTAGAATGAGGTTGATGATGACTATATGTGTTATGTTCTATAGAATTTTGATGGGTGAAGTTAGATGTTGTATAATGCTGTTGAATGAACCTAATTAGAATGAAAATTGTGTGGTAATTGTTGAATCAATGATTTTGATATGAGATAGTAAGCTTATGTACAAGATACTTGTACATTGAGCTTAGATAGTAGTACGCTCACAAGGTGTTTGATGAAATGTCTAAGTGATGTTATGATATGAGAGTTATATGAAACGTCTTGTGAATTATGAATGAATTATAGAAAGACGAGGTTAGTAGTAAACTAACTTGAATAAGGTGCCTTGGATAGAATTCGTAGGAGTATTCGGAGGAACTATGTATAAGATTAGAAGAATATGCATAAATTAGTTGTACACTATGCTTAGGAGGTAGTAAACACACCAAGTGTATGATGAAATGTATGTAGTGTTGTCCGTATAGGCTATTGTGATGTTACGGGTATATAATGATAAGTCGAAAGTTAAATTAAATGAACCGTTGACTTCTAAAAGTCAACTGTGTATAAGAAGAATGGATAGACGTGTTGTCATAATTGTAAGATTAAAGTAAGTTATACGGTGCGTGTTAGACGTATGTGTGTTTAATGCGATGACATGATGGATTACACGAGTTGGAAATGATATGCATTTGGTTACATATATTATGCTTGTTAGAAGTGACTAATGAAAGTCAAACGTGAATTATACGATCGATATGACCATTAACATGTACAATTGTGTATGCTAATAAGAATGTGATTTCGATGACATGGAAGTATAGGAATCATGTCAAGACGGAATCAAGCACGGAAGGCTAACGGGTTAAGAAGCAAGGAAGCGGATACGAGCATGGACGCATAAGGTAAGTGATTTCCGGAATCACTTCTTAGTTTATTTAAGCAAAGTTGTGTACTAGTTATTTATGAATGATAATTGAAGTCTAATAAGGTTTGATTATATATAAGTGAGGATTTTCGTTAAGTAGACCATACGGGTCAAAATAATGATTTATTGTAATACGGAATGGTTGCATAAGTAATGACGACGGTATGATAACCGGGTAATGGATAAAGTTGTACATAAGCATGCTAATCGAGTAACGATGATACGGGTTAATGGGCAAGAGGTTCGGTAGGAAATTACGAGTAAATGAATAAACAATTTCATAGATGGAAATTGTACTATCTAATATTCAATTACGTAATAATGAATGAGTTTAATGCATACCGGGTATCGGGTGTGTAAACCACAAGTACGAAACTCCGGATAACGTAAAAGTATTATGGTTATAAGGTTCATGTAAGTTTTGGGCTAAAAGGAATGAGATGTTTGATGAAAACATGAACGGGTCGAATAAGTGAAAGCGGGTATATAAAGCCTAGAGCTTTAAGTGAATATTTTCCTTTAACCGGATGTTGGATTTCAAGTTCATATGATAGAATGTGAATTTACAAGCATGTAGGAAGAAACGGGAGGTTAAACGGGTAAACAGTTCAAAAGTTATGCGCGTTTTAGTGCGTGCGGACGACGAAACGGAACTGCAGAAAACTGCAAATTCTAGAGGGCGTCGCCGACGGGTATGGGGGCATCGCCGACGGGCTCTGGAAAGTCAGTTTTTGGCTGACGGGTTATTTGACTGTCTACGGAAGTTTTGGGCTATGGGCATTTGCAAGGGCCGTCGCCGACGGCCTCCCCATGTTCAAATACCTGAAATTTGCTATCCAAGTTGATTTGGGTATAGTAGGCTTCGGTTTGTTATCCGTGGACCACGACGAGCCTCCCAAACATGATTTTGATCGTTCCTTTGACGTTTATGGGCTATAAATCTAAGTCTATGTACCATGTAATTAATGTATGGATATATAAGAGGTATGTAAGATCTTGAACGTGTACGTAAGAGTGTATGTACATATGTAGACGTGTATTTAAGTATATATGAAGGCACGTATGAGTGTATGCAAGTAAGTAGAGAAGTAGTAATGTATGTACGTATGTAGATGTGTATTTATGTATATGTGAAGATACGTATGTGTATATGTACGTATGTAGAGACGTAGTAATGTATGTGCGTATGTAGATGTGTATTTATGTATATGTGAAGATACGTATGTGTATATGTACGTATGTAGAGACGTAGTAATGTATGTGCGTATGTAGATGTGTATTTTGGTATATATGAAGGTACGTATGAGTGTATGCATGTATGTAGAGATATAGGAAGGTATGTACGTATGTAGATGTGTATGTATGCACGTGAGAATGTATGTATGCATGATTTAGATACGTCGAGTAACACGTTATTAATAGTGTGCCTTGAGAATGAAAAGTAATGCAGGTACATTATTGAAGCCTTACCAGGATATGGATACGCAGATGAAATGCTTAAAGTTAGAAAGATAACGAAATGGGAAGTGTACGAGATTGAATCTTGTTTATGTATTGTGTACTAATGTTATGAATGTATGTGGTGAGTGTAGGTTGTACGAATCACGGGCGGTTATCACGAGGAATAGAGATCAAAGATCGAGTCACAAGATAGATTGTATGGGGATAATTGAGTATGTACTTTAGGAAACAGTACTTATACTTTATTTTTGTAAAAGATACATATTAAAACGAACTTTCAAGTAAGTCAAGACGTTTGTAATGAAAGAAATTTTATGGCACGAAATTCCGCTGCCACTTTTTTTGTCAAATACGTATTAGGGCCTTACAAGTTGGTATCAGAGCCCTGGTTTGAGGGAAATCAAGTACGATAAGGTAAGTACTTGAACTCAGACCTATGTGCTCTTATGATAAGAAACCCGTACAATCTAAGACTCGGTCAAGATCCAAAGGTAGAAGTAAATGTAATTATGTATAAAAGGTATGTATATACAAAGGAAACTAACAGCTTGTTATGTGTAAGGTAAGCATGATTTTTTTTAAAGAGGGTGATATGTGAATGCAGTCTAGGATGAATCCTAAGGCAGGCAAAGAGGTAATAAGACAAATGGACCCCAGGTACGTAAATTTAACGTGTGGGCGTATGAAGTGGTATAATTAAGCAAGTGAAAGAAAATTTTAAATGAAATATAATAGTGATGTGGCTATGAAGTTTTGAAAATGGTACACGTGCCGAAACTTAATTCTTCGGATATAAGGTGGCGATTACACGAAGACACGAAACTAGTATGTGGATTGTGTACCTGGCCAGTACACAAGAAACATATGACGTTCGTGAGACCGTGATAATTGTTACAGGTATGTCCGTTAGAATTAGTTAGTAGGTGGACGTGAGGGTGAAGAGGAACGTAAGACTTTTAGGAATGAAGGTATGAATGATATGTTAGAATCCGCGAGACGGATTCGAAGCATGGAAAGAATGAAGATATGAATGATATGTTAGAATCCGCGAGACGGATTCGAAGCATGAAAGTAATAAAGTATGAATGACCCGTTTGAATCCGCGAGACGGATTCAAGGAATGAAAGGCATGAATGGAATGTTTGAATCCGTAAAACGGATTCAAGGAAATGAAATATAGAAATGATATGTCTGAATCCGCGAGACGGATTCAACATATGTAAGGAATGGAAGATATGAACGATATGTTTGAAACCGTTAGACGGATTCAAACATAGAAGGAATGAAGGGTAGGGATGTTACGTTTGGATCCGCGAGACGGATTTAAAACACAAAAAGGATGAAATTAGCCCACCTCAGGATGCGTCGATAGTTTGACCATGTTTGCGTCGAAAAAGTCATATAAGTAAATGTAAAGCAAATGAACAAAAGAATGATAAGAATGAAAATATCCGAATGTGTAAGTAATTACGGACCAAACAAGTAAATATTCCTTAAGTGATATGGTTCAAATTATGTTTAAACTTTCATATATATATATATGAATATATTTATGCAAATGCGTTGCATGCAAGAATGGTCGAAAGGATAAATGGGTCATACGGGTCAGATGGCGATCGCCATTTGAACTCGGTAGTTAATGTTTTGATTTGTTAAGTTTTGTACTCATAGGTGAACTTGATGAATGGACACGCAATGTCACCAATCGGAAAGGAATGATCATCGTAAGATAAGGATAACGAATCAATGGAATCTACTTCCGTCAGGTATGTATAAAAAGGGTTGAAACTTTAATAGGAGGTTATGACTCGACTAGAGATGGATGTGTCAGAATAGAATGTATATATACAAACCGTAATGCAAAATGTGGAGTGAATTTCAAAATGTTCGTAACGATCGTCGAGTGGTATTGAACCTGATTTCTCGTAACTGTGGAAATTCTGATAGAATATACGAGACGGCAAGTATCGCTAAGAAATGCTAACTTTGATGCTCGGCTTGTTGGCCATGTTCATTTGAACAAGACATTGTAAAAAAGATACGCATGGCATAAATAACAATAGTAACCATGGAAATAATGCTTAGTCTTCGTGTTAAGTACGGATAAGTAAGTTTAAGAAGGGTGAATTTGGTTGAAATAATAAGTCTTTGAATGATTATAGTATGCGTATGGTAATATATCGACCCCTCCTATGAGCTTAAAAGTAGGGGTGCAAACGAGCTTAGCGGCTCGCGAGCTACTCGAGATCGGCTCGAGAAAAAGCTCGAAACGAGTCGAGCCCTATCGAGCCCGAGCCGAGCTTGAGCCTAAAAACAAAGCTCGTTTGTTTATCGAGCCCGAGATCGAGCCTCGCATGTGAAGCTCGTTAGGCTCGTCGAGCCTTATCGAGCCTTAGTGTAAACGAGCCGAGCTTATTTAAACTTGTTTACAAGCCGACCTCGAACCTAAAAATAAGCTTATTTAGTAAACGAGCCCGAGCCCGAGCTTCACTTATCGAGCTCGCGAGCTTAAAAAGTCTATTATTTATATTATTTTTATATAATATACTAATTAATAGATAATAAATGAGCCGAGCCCGAGCCGAGCTCGAGCTTGAGAAAATACAAACGAGCCGAGCTCGAGCTTTAAAAAACAAAGCTCGAATCGAGCCGAGCTCTCATAAGTTAATCGAGCTCGAGCTCGAGCCTGGTCAAGCTCGGGCTCGGCTCGGCTCATTTGCACCCCTACTTAAAAGTAATCAGAAGTAATGTTAGTAATGGAATGTTTTGGATGGCTCGTAGTGAACAAAATGAAAGATCATATATGATGTATGAGTAGAATGAAATAAATTGATTTATTTCGATTAGTAAATGTATGAATGTAATATGGTTAAATATGAAGCTAGAAACAAGTTGTGACCTTAGGTCTATACGAGTAATAATTGTATACATTTGGAATAAGTTCAATGAATGAAATGCTAAAGATAATATGTGCTAGAAACTAGCAATATAAAGTGAAAGACACTAATAAGAGCTCTGGATCAGACCCTGAACCTCGTGTGATTATGAAGGTAAATTACTAATTTAAGAAGATAAGGACAATGCGTACGATCATATTTATTCATGGTTAAGACTTTTGCAAAGACCCCGAATGAATTAAGTTGTAAAGTGCCCATTGAATGAGTACAATAGAAAGGTAAGAGTAGGAACGAGAAAGGTTTCGGGGACGAAACCTTCTTTAAGGGGGGTAGACTTGTAACGCCCCAAAAACCGAATTATTAAATTCGTTACCATGTTAGTAAAATGAGATACAATAACTAAGTTAATAAACCTAGTTAAATGCCTAATAGATAACTTAAGGGATGAAACTTGTGGCAATTATGATGGTAGGTTAAACTTGAGGGACTTAGGGTGCCAAAATAGAAATATGATTTATTAAAAACAAAATACCACACACACACACGGTGTGTGTGTGCGCGACATCGATCAGAGGAGAAGGAGGGAGGGGTGCAAACCCTAACCCTCAAGAAACCATCAAATTGGGAAGAAATCTCGAGGAAGATCGGATGCATGAACGTGAGATGTTGACCATTTAAGTGTCTCTAACACAAGGTAAGTCGAATTAAGTGTTTCGGTGATGTTTGGTTAAGCGGGTTATGTGTAATCCGTGAATTTCTATTGAAATTGAGAAGGAATTCTAAACAATATGAATATATAGAGGCTATAGCATGCTTAATTTCGATTATGTTGATGTTTTGGGAAAAACCCATTTGTAATAGTAGTAGAATGAGGTTGATGATGACTATATGTGTTATGTTCTATAGAATTTTGATGGGTGAAGTTAGATGTTGTATAATGTTGTTGAATGAACCTAATTAGAATGAAAATTGTGTGGTAATTGTTGAATCAATGATTTTGATATGAGATAGTAAGCTTATGTACAAGATACTTGTACATTGAGCTTAGATAGTAGTACGCTCACAAGGTGTTTGATGAAATGTCTAAGTGATGTTATGATATGAGAGTTATATGAAACGTCTTGTGAATTATGAATGAATTATAGAAAGACGAGGTTAGTAGTAAACTAACTTGAATAAGGTGCCTTGGATAGAATTCGTAGGAGTATTCGGAGGAACTATGTATAAGATTAGAAGAATATGCATAAATTAGTTGTACACTATGCTTAGGAGGTAGTAAACACACCAAGTGTATGATGAAATGTATGTAGTGTTGTCCGTATAGGCTATTGTGATGTTACGGGTATATAATGATAAGTCGAAAGTTAAATTAAATGAACCGTTGACTTCTAAAAGTCAACTGTGTATAAGAAGAATGGATAGACGTGTTGTCATAATTGTAAGATTAAAGTAAGTTATACGGTGCGTGTTAGACGTATGTGTGTTTAATGCGATGACATGATGGATTACACGAGTTGCAAATGATATGCATTTGGTTACATATATTATGCTTGTTAGAAGTGACTAATGAAAGTCAAACGTGAATTATACGATCGATATGACCATTAACATGTACAATTGTGTATGCTAATAAGAATGTGATTTCGATGACATGGAAGTATAGGAATCATGTCAAGACGGAATCAAGCACGGAAGGCTAACGGGTTAAGAAGCAAGGAAGCGGATACGAGCATGGACGCATAAGGTAAGTGATTTCCGGAATCACTTCTTAGTTTATTTAAGCAAAGTTGTGTACTAGTTATTTATGAATGATAATTGAAGTCTAATAAGGTTTGATTATATATAAGTGAGGATTTTCGTTAAGTAGACCATACGGGTCAAAATAATGATTTATTGTAATACGGAATGGTTGCATAAGTAATGACGACGGTATGATAACCGGGTAATGGATAAAGTTGTACATAAGCATGCTAATCGAGTAACGGTGATGCGGGTTAATGGGCAAGAGGTTCGGTAGGAAATTACGAGTAAATGAATAAACAATTTCATAGATGGAAATTGTACTATCTAATGTTCAATTACGTAATAATGAATGAGTTTAATGCATACCGGGTATCGGGTGTGTAAACCACAAGTATGAAACTCCGGATAACGTAAAAGTATTATGGTTATAAGGTTCATGTAAGTTTTGGGCTAAAAGGAATGAGATGTTTGATGAAAACATGAACGGGTCGAATAAGTGAAAGCGGGTATATAAAGCCTAGAGCTTTAAGTGAATATTTTCCTTTAACCGGATGTTGGATTTCAAGTTCATATGATAGAATGTGAATTTACAAGCATGTAGGAAGAAACGGGAGGTTAAACGGGTAAACGGTTCAAAAGTTATGCGCGTTTTAGTGCGTGCGGACGACGAAACGGAACTGCAGAAAACTGCAAATTCTAGAGGGCATCGCCGACGGGTATGGGGGCGTCGCCGACGGGCTCTGGAAAGTCAGTTTTTGGCTGACGGGTTATTTGACTGTCTACGGAAGTTTTGGGCTACGGGCATTTGCAAGGGCCGTCACCGACGGCCTCCCCATGTTCAAATACCTGAAATTTGCTATCCAAGTTGATTTGGGTATAGTAGGCTTCGGTTTGTTATCCGTGGACCACGACGGGCCTCCCAAACATGATTTTGATCGTTCCTTTGACGTTTATGGGCTATAAATCTAAGTCTATGTACCATGTAATTAATGTATGGATATATAAGAGGTATGTAAGATCTTGAACGTGTACGTAAGAGTGTATGTACATATGTAGACGTGTATTTAAGTATATATGAAGGCACGTATGAGTGTATGCAAGTAAGTAGAGAAGTAGTAATGTATGTACGTATGTAGATGTGTATTTATGTATATGTGAAGATACGTATGTGTATATGTACGTATGTAGAGACGTAGTAATGTATGTGCGTATGTAGATGTGTATTTATGTATATGTGAAGATACGTATGTGTATATGTACGTATGTAGAGACGTAGTAATGTATGTGCGTATGTAGATGTGTATTTTGGTATATATGAAGGTACGTATGAGTGTATGCATGTATGTAGAGATATAGGAAGGTATGTACGTATGTAGATGTGTATGTATGCACGTGAGAATGTATGTATGCATGATTTAGATACGTCGAGTAACACGTTATTAATAGTGTGCCTTGAGAATGAAAAGTAATGCAGGTACATTATTGAAGCCTCACCAGGATATGGATACGCAGATGAAATGCTTAAAGTTAGAAAGATAACGAAATGGGAAGTGTACGAGATTGAATCTTGTTTATGTATTGTGTACTAATGTTATGAATGTATGTGGTGAGTGTAGGTTGTACGAATCACGGGCGGTTATCACGAGGAATAGAGATCAAAGATCGAGTCACAAGATAGATTGTACGGGGATAATTGAGTATGTACTTTAGGAAACAGTACTTATACTTTATTTTTGTAAAAGATACATATTAAAACGAACTTTCAAGTAAGTCAAGACGTTTGTAATGAAAGAAATTTTATGGCACGAAATTCCGCTGCCACTTTTTTTGTCAAATACGTATTAGGGCCTTACACACCGCCTCTAACATAACTGTCGGGTATTGATTATCGCCTCTCATATATTGTCCACGCAATTCTGTGGGGCACATTCTCCAGACGAAGTGTGTACAATCCAGACTACCCAACATACCAGGTAGGTGATGTCTCTCCTCATGAGCCTGATACAATAGCGCAACGTCGTGGCTCGTTGGTCTACGTAAGAATTCACCGGCATACATTGTACAGACCGTCTCGCAGAAATATTCAAGGTACTCACGAGATGTCCTTTCAGCCATATTTAAATACTCGTCGTTTTCGTCTGGTGGGTTACCGGTTGCAAGTTGTTTAATCGCAGAAGTAACCTTTTGCAACGGCGTGAAACTTTTCTTCATTCTCCCGTCCAAGCCCTCTTGAAACCACTCGTTATTCGCTTCCACGTCACTAACAATTTTTAGGAACAAAGACTTGGACATACGAAACCTCTGACGAAAAATATCGGCATTAAATTTTGGATTTTCGACAAAATAATCGGCCATGAGTGTTTCGTGGCCTCCCACACGATCTCGACGGACAATTTTTTTTTACTAGACGATGCCGTGTCTAGTAGCTCCGCTTGTTGGATGAGATTTTGGAAGAAAATTAAACTACCATCGCTTGACGATGAATCTTCATCGTCGGGAAAGTCGGGTAGGGGAGAAAAAAACGGGAACTTGGAATCCATTTTTTTTAAAGATTGGTTTGGCTTTCTGTTGTATTTGATAGATTTTTAGAGTGAGTTTGAGAATGGGTTTGGTAAAAAATTAGATTAAGTTGGTTATTTATATTGTTAAAATTGAATTTTTTTTAAATGACCGTTGCCCAACGTATACATCATCGATCCTTGTGCTTCTTGTGCGGTGAACCCTCCCCGATCCCCCTCCCCGAAGCGATGGCAGCGGTGTTCCCGCTCGGGGACTTGGGTCACCGCCCCACTCAGTGGCGGACCCAGGATTTTGGAACAATGGGGTCCAATCTTTTCGGTGTTCAAATTTTTCAGGTTTAAAAAAGGCCTGGTCTATTCGCACACGGCCTTAGTCTTTTTGCACACTCGAAGCGCCCCGCTTTGGCCATAGCGGGGCGCTTTGAGTGTGCAAAAAGACAAAAAGCATTGGCTGGAATTTGTGTTGATTTTTTTTTGAAATAGGTGAGATGTGGGTTAGTTTGGTAGTGTTTTTTGGAGGAAAAAATTGTATTTGAGTTTTATAATGGGTGGCCTTTATAATACGTTGTTTTATAATTACGTTTTTTACGTCATTATTTTTATAGAACGTATATAATATAAGTGCGTCTTTATAAACTGTTAACCTAGTTTATTTTGTTAAATTAAACGAACACGTTAAATAAATTGTACAGAAAACTATAAGAATTAAACGTAAACAATCCAAAACCAACGTGATGTAAATAGAAGATTAACTGCAATATATATATATATATATATATCAGTTTGTACATACAAAACAAAAAGGTACAACTGACTGCATAATACATAACAAAAAACTATACAAACAAACTAAGATACTAATCCTCGTGCGGTGGGGACGGTGGGAGGGGAAGTGGAGGCAACCCAGCGAGCTCTCGTAGAGAAACGAGCGTCTCGATGATCCAGTCCTGGCGTGCGGCCTAGCGTCTGAGGCGCCGGTCGAAGTCCCGAGCCACCTCACGCGCTACCGGAGGCAGGTCAGCGTAAACGTGCTGCGGGTACTGTGGCGGCTCAGGAGCTGGCTGAACTGGTGGTACCGGGATCTCCTCGATATGCTCCTCCTGAGCCGGATCCTCTAATACAGGCTGAGCCTGAGGCTGAGCCTGAGGCTGAGCCTGAGCTGGCTGAGGCTGGCCCGGGAACTCATCGAGTCCCAGAGCCTGTAGCTGAGCCTGCCGAGCGGCCGCCTGCTAAGCAGGAGGGGCCAACACTCCAGGCCTCAACTCAATAACAACCGGGATGACCTCCGGCACCGGCTCCGGCTGCCAAATCAGCCCGTCCATGCCCCTAAACCTCAGACCAACATCAAAGCGACGGGTGATCTGCATGCTAGAAACTGACGCGCGGCCCAACCTGGTAGACGGGACCAGATCGGACAGCAGCGGATCTCCCTCGGGCACGATCCCGAGCGAGCGTGCGATGGCGGTGATGAATGAGCCAGTGTGCACCCACCCGCGGAGCTGCCGGTGGTATGCTGTGGCAAAGTAATCTGCCAGGCAGGCTGCTAGATTGCAGGGCTGGCCCCGCAGTAGGCAGTATAGAAAGAAAAGGTCACTGAGGTTGACCTTCTCCCTGCTGGCACCCCGCGGCACGATAGTTGCCGCGATAACATGCTGCAAGTATCGGAACAAGGGGTCTCTAATGGAGGTGGCCTTTTGCCAGGATCTCCCAAAGGGTCTAATGGAAATGGACCTCCAGAAACTGATAAGCGTCTGCCTGTCCATCATCGTAACCGCCTGCGTATATAAATCAGTATCAAGCTCGGCCTCTGTGTACAAACCTGTATAAACAAATAATATTAAATAAACAAATAAAATTAAATAAACAAATAACATTAAATAAACAAATAATAATAATAAACAAATAACATTAAATAAACAAATAACATTAAATAAACAAATGATATTAAATATAAAATAATAAATAATATTATTTAAACAAACCTGTATGGACAACAAACTGCCGCACACTCATCCGAAACTCCTGACCGGCAAGACGGAATGTAACCTCGTAGACTGGAAAATCCGGGTCCTCCACGTAATCCGCCGGATGCGGCGCATATGTAAACGTGGAAAGAAACTCCCACGTAAGCTCAGGGTACGAGTCCTCCATCGCTAACTCAAATAGGCGCGACCAAGGAGTATCTAGTCCAACTATCTCACGCGCCCGCGCGGCCTCTCCCACGGTCTCCAACAGGCCCCAGTCTATCCCTACATGCTCCCCAATGGGGATGGCGCGCAACCTCGCGCATCTCCCCCTCGCCCGTGACCCCGGCGGAAACTGCAGGTACGGACATGCCGGCTCTTCCTGCTCTCCCTCATCTCCCTCAGCCTCCATATGCTCAATCTCGTCATCGGAAGAATCCATCCCTGCACGTTGATAAGATAATATTAAATATAAAATAATAAACAAATAATATTATTTAAACAATTTAAATAATAAACAAATAATATTAAATATAATTTAAATAATAAACAAATAATATTATTTATAAAATTTTAAATAATAAACAAATAATATTAAATATAAAATAATAAACAAATAATATTATTTATAAAATTTTAATATTATTAAACAAATATTATTAAACAAATATTATTAAACAAATAATATTTAAAAAAATAAATAAACATGAACCAAAGCGCCGCGCTATGGCCTCGGCGCGGCGCTTTGGTTCTTCGCGATGAATAACAGCCCCCCCCCCCCAATCGATCCAAACGCCCAAATCAAACAAATATCAAACATTTACAGTTAACCAAAACGATTAAGGGTGTTCGATTTACCTTTTTAGCGGTCGAAAGATTGAAAACGAAGATATCCGGATCGAAGTGTGTGTAATCGCACCTTGTGTGTGTGTTTTGTGTGTTGTGTTGAAGTGGGGGAGAAGCTGCCCCGCTTCAGGTATAGCGAGGGACCAAAGCGCCCCGCTTTGGCCATAGCGGGGCGCTTCAAGGGTAAAGCGCTAAGCTTTGCTCATAGCGGGGCGTTTAAGGCCTTTTTTTATTTTTTTTAAATTGTTTTTAATTCACAAACGCGTCGATAATAGTCTAAATTTTACGTTTTTTCCATTATACTTCATTTTTTATTATATATGGACTATACTGCAGGTTCCGGATCAAATCGGTTACGTGTGATGTCTTATTCCGTTATATCGTATCATTTTGGTTTGAAACCACAAGTACTCCTGTGAGAGGTGTTATGTGTATCAGCCGCCTACCGTACATGAACATGACGTATTTTTTCATTAATTGTAGTATTATGATGTATATTGTCATTAATTGTAGTATTATGATGTAACGCATATATTGAACAAACACAAACGTGGTTATTATTAAACACATTTAACCTACATCGTGAACATATGGGGTTACATTAAGGTCAGGGGCACGATACGTAAGCATTTCGTACGCGTTGATCTGATCCCTGTATAATGTGTGCCAGGCTGCTGCGCGCTCTGTTCTGTTCGCTGTCCAGAGTGGGTTTGGGGGAGGCATTGGATAACAACCTCCAAGATCTACATGTATGAAATGCCCATGGTCGACGAACACAACCGCAACCACCAGGTGAGGTTGCTCAGCTTCGTTTGGCCTGCCCAGCAGAGGGAAAATTGTACAGCTCCCACGCATGTCGAAGGTGTGAACAATCACACCGTATCGTTGGGCAATAAGAAACCCCGTGTCAGGCATCGTCATGTAATTTTCGATATCTGCTCGTCCCACCCCCTTGAAATTGATCCGTCTAAGCAGCGCATTATAATGTCCTATGTTTTCCGGATCGAAAAACTGCCTCCAAAGCGATTCGTTCGTACGTAACTCCTTTATAAGTTGTTTCCGGATCATCAAATATGAATTTTGTTTCACTCCTAACCCAACAGCCACCGATCGAAACCCACAATGACCATCTGGTTTCACGTCCTTTATTCTAACGATGTATGGATGGATCACTTCGGGAATCTGAGATGCGTAGTTGCGGATCGCTATATCCGTCTTAGGACCGAGCTTGATCATCGGGAAATCAGGGTGCAGGTTGATCGGTTTGGTATTCTTTTGTCTTCTAGAATCTTCGAGTGATATGTACGAGCTGTGACGGGGAAGATCATCTGAGGCCTCGACCCAAGTTTCTTCCGACGGAATGTACGAGCTTTTTCTAGCGGCTTCAACCTTTCTTTCTTCCTGCGTTTTCAATGTTGGGCGACCACGAGTTTTCTTCAGAACAGCAGGAGGTTTTTTGTTATTGTTCCCTGGATTGAGGATTTGCTGAAACTTTTCAAAGAAGCTCCTTTTCACTTGAGGGGGTGTTGGATCGATCTTTTGTTTCAATTTTTCAAATTCCGCGTCTACATCGATATCCTCTATGTTTTTCTTTGCAGGCTTAAAGTTAAGCTTCTTCCAGAACACGTCTATGTGTGTGATCCTGAGTTGCTGACCTGTGGATGAAAACAAATTAGGTGGCAGAATCATAACGAGAAAGGTCAAAGATATTAATTACCTTTATTTTCCAACTTTTCCAAACGACAGGCACATGGCAAACCACAGCTGGTAAAAAGTTGGCAACCACAGCTTGCACCGTAGGCTCTCAACCCGTCTTCCTTACGTTTTAGTTCCCTACTCAAAAGCTCAATCGCATATATTGAAACCTTTCTGAGAATATATGCAAGCATGGGCTGCTTCTTGTGGTGCGTCATCACTTTTCGGAGGCTTGTTTCAAAGCTTGTACTAATCTCGGTGTATTGTCTATCAACAACATGATCAACATACAGTACAAGTTTATCCAGTGTGTTGCGATGACTTGGAAAGTGACTTTTTAGTGTTGCATGCATGCCCTCAACCCTGTTGGTCGTAGTTTGGTGAAAGTTGATAGTTTTGTTAATCCAGCATGATACAAACTTTTCACGGTACGGATCCAACCAGGATTTCTTCATATAATCAAAAACCTCTAAAATTAAAAAAAATGTAAATAGTCAGTTTTTGTTATTATATAAAATTTGAACATAATTATGTAAGAAATACCTACGTTCACGGTCATCTTCTTTCAGCTGTGCTTCAAAGTTTTCCAAGTTATACCTGTATATTTCCTCGGTCGTAGACTCGCACAATAACCAAAAACTACGTACGAATTCTTTCCAATCCTTGTCAGAGAATTTCTTCTTGCTGTTCTTATTAATATTTTGTTGAATATGGAACCGACAAAGATACTTATGCGCTTTTGGAAAAACTTGTTCACACGCGTTCATCAGCGCAAAATCCCTGTCTGTTAAAATCACGCGCGGTTCCATACATCCTACCAGCATAGACTTGATCCTCTGCAACACCCATAGGTAGTTCTCTGACTTCTCAGCGGAAATTACCGCACAAGCAGCCGTAAACGATTTGTTTGTCGACGTCATGCCTACGACCTGAACAAATGGCAGGTTGTACATGTTCGTTTTGTAGGTGGCGTCAATAATTAGCACATGCGGGAAGGCACACCACATATTGAATGATCTTTCGTGAACAAAGAAGACATCTTCAACTTCGTTTGATATCTCATTCGTGCGCATGTAATAAGTGTAATTTTTTTCGAGAAGAATGCTTTCAAGTTTTTGCATCGGAGACTTACCGACATTTTTTTCGGCGTTGATCTTCTGAACAGCGTTGTGTATATCTTTCGGAATAAGCTTTCTAGCCGGATTGTTTTTTGTCAGCGTTCGCCAGATACTTTGGTTAGGAATGTCTTGCTCTGCCAGCTCCTTAACCAGTTTTGTATCCTCCGAAGAAAGCCTTCTCGCATACGCGTGACCCTCTAAGTTTTCAATAGGAGTGTGGTTATGCTTCGCCTTCGTCACCTCTATCCTCCAAACACTTCCGGATGATTCCGAAAACCCGATCATCTCGAACGGGCAGCCTATTTTCTTGCTACCCGTTTTCCTCTGTGTAGCTATACTCTTATGCTCCCCACCAAAAGTACATTGAAACCAAATCTTGTAATTCTCTCCTCTTTTATTCGACCTCTTAGTCACAATGAGGTAACCGTTGTCTTTTGCCGTGTCTTGTACCCAACGCACCAACTCTTTACGTGACGAAAAGGTCTGCGTCGTATCAAACGAAAACGTAACCGGGTAACAGCCTTCCTCGTCAACAGACACATCCCCCGGCTCACCATCGTCACCGAGGTCCGAATATACTTGATGTTCAAAGTTGTGCTCGCCACCGTAACCGAAATTCGAATAACCTTGTAAGCTCTGTTGACAACCGTAACTGTCGTTTGGACCACACTCCTGCTGTACAAAGCTGTACTCGCCACCGTAACCGAAATTAGAATAACCTTGTTGTGCGTAAGGGTCCTCCACAGGGGTATTCAAATCCAGCGTCACCGTGTTATCACGATAATGAATGCCAGATACAACCTCTGTCTCCCTCAAGTTGGACGAGACCGGTTTCTCATACGAGTCAGAAATAGCGGTCCCCTCGTAAGAATCAGGAACAACTGTCTCGTCAGAATATTGACCGAAAATATAGTTGTTTAACCACGACATCGTTGTTTCAAGAGATGTAACTAATACAGCAAAACCGCGCGTTATTTTGAAGAAACACAACGGATGGGTGAATGTATATCGAAGTGTCTGTGAATGAAAATGTATATGGTCGAAGTGTCTGTCTGAGGTTGCTTTTAAAAGGGGAAAAGGGTGAAATTTGGGGTCGAAGCGCCGCGCTATGGCCAAAGCGCGGCGCTTAGGGTTAACGACAAAACATCATGATTAGCTTTATGTCTGTCAAACAGTATCGAATGTTTCAAACGTCAATCGAAGCACGTGTTGTCGATCGAAGCGCCGCGCTTTGGCCATAGCGCGGCGCTTTGGGGTGTGAAAATAATTTTGGGCGTGTGCAGCTAGCATGACCCTTAAAAAAAAACACAAAAAAATGAAACAAACAGGTATCGAACCTAGGATCTTTTGTGTGTAAACAAGGGGTTTTACCACTGGACCAGGCTCACTTTCATTGTTATGGGGTCCAACTTAATAATTTTATGGGGTCCATAGCAAATTTTATATACCGCTTCTACTACTTTTTTAAAAAAGATTGGGGTCCGGGGACCTCGTTCCGCTATACATAGGTCCGCCCCTGGCCCCACTCCCCGCATGGTGCCCCGTTCACCCTAAGGGTGAGCGGGGCACCAGCGGGAAGGCGGATCGGTGACCCCATTCCCCGAGCGGGAACACCGCCGCCATCCCTGCGGTGACCCAAATCGGGGAGGGGGTTGGGGGAGTAGTCACCGCACAAGAAGAGAGGAGATGGTGGGCCCATAGCTTGTAACAACCAATTACTTATTTTTCTTTATTTATTTATTTTGAATAAAAAAACAAGGGGAGTTAAGAGGGGAGTGCCGCCATCAAATTGGGGTGTTAGAGGAGTTTAAGAGGGGAGTTGACGTGGCATATGCTGGTTGGTTATGCGTAAGAGAGGGGACTCCCCTATTAGGGGAGTGCCCCTCTCACCCTAATGGAGTCCACATCCAGGACCCACAATCCGGAATAAAAGCATCTCCAAACTCGAAGCCACTTCGAGTCAGAAGCAGATTCATAAACAAGGATGACAGTCATCAGGTCGGTTTTAAAGATTTCTTTTTTTTAAACGAAAAAACAAAGAAAACAAACCAAAAGTTTTTACAGCTCAAATTAAAGTTTGAAAGATACAAAAAGCCGTATTGAATTTGAGAGACTTAAAACATGCTCATGAGCTCAACTACAAATTATGTAACTCGAACGCTATTCAATTTATGATAATGTTTTGAGCTTATGGAAGAAAATTTAGTATCCATTCGATTAAAGAAATTACATGCTTTGTCCTTTATGTTGCCAGTTTTTAGCATGTTTTGTCCTTTACCCCTAACTTAGTTAAGTTTTTTGATTAAGTCTTACCATATGCCTCTCACATGAGGGCAACATGGTCTTTTCATCTCAATTTAACATGAATTATATTTTTGTTTGGACTAATTGAAATTTTTAAATATTTACTTCGATTTTATAATTTAAATTACACACCATGCGTTATATTTTTGTTTGGATTAATTAAAAAATGGAGCGATTGACTGAAAAAATAAAGGGGATAAAAGAGATTTATTTATTTCGACATTTTAATATAAAATTGAGATGAAAAGATCATGTTGCCCTCATGTGAGAGGCACATAGTAAGGCTTGACTAAAAAAACTTAACTAGTTTAGGTTTAAAGGACATAACGTGTTAAAAACCGGTAACATAAAGGACAGAGCCTGTAATTTCTTTAGTTAAAGGACACCGGTTGTAATTTGATGCAAACGTAAAGGACACCGGTTGTAATTTATCCTAATGTTTTAGTAAAACTGTATTAAAAACTTATGGAAGAAAATGAACTACATGAAAATAAATATTCCGTGTTAATATTGAACTAGGGTTAACACCCGCCCGCGTTGCGGCGCGGGTACATCGTAAATATTGAATGAATTAGTCCAAACGTTATATGATGCATTAACCATATGAAAACACATATTTCGACGTATCCAGTTGAACTCAGTGTAACCTGTATAAGCATTGTGATTGGATCAAACGTAAAGTAAATGGAATTCATATCGAACAATCATAACGTATTATATGTGACCCAACTCATACACAGAAAACGTAACAGGTATGAAGGAAAATATGCACATGTAATCGAAAGGGATTAATTAGAGCTTTCGAAAAAAAGGGAGAAAAAAAAACCATAATTTGACTCCACTCGGTTCGAAACATACATAAAATAAACACGAAAACATATTATATTTGACCTAAATCATTTCCCAAAAAAAGTTTACCTCAAAACGTAGAACAACTTGAATTTATACCAAAACGTACGTAAAAATATGCACGTAAAAATGGTTTCTTTAAACGAAAATGTATTATATTTGACCTGACTCGTCTATAAAAAAGTTTACGTCGGAATATAGAACAAATCATATTTATACATACATGTACATAAAATATGCACACAAAAATTAGTTTTTAAGTAAAGGAAGAATAGGGGTAAACCGAAAGAAAATATTAGTAAAAGATTTAATAGGTTAAAAACGTTCGTAAAACCGTGCCAAGTAGTACCAATGCCACAACGACATCGACTCTCAACATCGTAAAAATAAAATAGATAAAATGGTAAAAATTACACAGAACGAAAAGTAGACTAAAATCGTTGAACCATGCACACCCGTTACAGTGTCTTAATGCGAAGAAATTAAGCAGAAACATAAAATGTAGAAAATAATAACTTAGTTTATCTACGACCCGCCCGTTGCGACGAACTTTACAAAAGGGGAAAAATGGACGCGTTGCGACGGGTCTGTCAAATATGAAAAAAATAGAGCAAAAACGTTGAACCTCACATGCACGCTACGACATGTTAACTCGCAAAATTTAGAACGAAACGTAAAACGAAAAACTTGCAAAAGATAAAAAGTATGGGGGACCAAAGTTGTAAATAACAAAGTGTTGTGTTAAATTATAAAAGATGGAAAACTTAGAGTTAAAAGTAAAAAAAAAGGGGGTTAAAATGTAAAAATAAAACTTTTAGGTTGTAAGTGAAAAATTAAGTTTTTTTTTGAAAAACTCTCCAAACACAAGTTATAAGTGCTAATGCATCAAAAACTTACTAATTTATATATGGAATAATTACTTGTAGGGATCTTCTTTATAAAATGTTGTATGGTAGATCTGGGCCAACATTCTTTAACGATAATTCTTAGACTTTCTAGGGTAAATACACTCTACAAGATTTGTGCCAACACGAGGAAAAAATGAGAAGTAAGTTTTACTCGCAGAGTTAAAATCTGAAAGTTTACAAAACAAAGTCAATAAACTTCTTTATTTTCACCATACGGTTAGAGAATGAGGGCAGATAGTGAGGTCCTGTCTCAAAAAATATTCTTGGAGATGACTAGAGGTTAATGAACCATCAAATGGTAAGTGTTCTTTTGCATCAAATGAGGTTAATTTTTAACTAAAAATGGTGCCATTTACACTATGCATGAATATTTTAAAATTATTGTTGTAATAGAGAAAAAATAAACGTTGTCATTCATAAAAAAAAACAATTTAGAACCATATAATTAGAATAGTAGGATAATTACAACGTTATTACTAACTATGATAAAGTATTAAAATAAACTGAGCTAATATTTGATATGCATGTCGGTGGATTTTTGGATTAATAATCTATCCATCCACAAGCTCTATACAAAATTACAAAACAAATGATCTGGGAGTATTTACATTTACATCCATCTATATAAAATAATCTCTTTACCAATTATTGATCTTTAGACTTTGACAATCGCACAAGTTTATCCTTTTTTCATTATGTATATTTTGGACTACGACTTGGATTAAAAGTGAAAATTTTTTTTCTTAAAAAAATGGTTACGTATTATACGGGAATTTATATAAATGATTATAGAAGACCCCAAATAAAGTGGAAAGATATTGTTGTTTTTAAATCGATCTGGATATTTATGAGGGAGTGACACGTTGAAGAAAAAAAAGTAGAGTTGGGTACTTTTTGTTTGGTAGGAAGGGGGGATGCGTGTTGTCTCCAAAGACAATTAACATGAATCCTTGGGTTGGGTGGGGGTGGGTCTAACCAACACAATTAACATATTTTAACCAAACCACCTCGACACCTGTCTCGCTTCATTTATTTCGTACTAAACAATCCCATATGATCTCCACATGAATCTACACTTTTATGTTTCTTTTCTTTTTTTCTTTGTGACCCTGAAGATATATTTGTAAGATAATCTTTATGTTATATACTATTCATTTCTTATTGTATATATAAAAAAAAAAAACTAGTCATAAGTTAAACGAACTCTCAGATATACTTAGCGCACCTCGTATGACAAAAAAAAAATGGAGTAATAATCAGTGGCGAATCTTGACCCGAATGACGCGCGGGGGGGGGGGGGGGGGGTCGAAAACGTATATACCCAAAATTTTCTATAGAACCGGGGGGTCGAAAACGTATATACCCAAAAATTTGTATAGGAAAACTACATATATAACACTACTGAGCGAAAAGTTCGGGAGGTCGGGCGCCCCTCCCCACCCCTTCTATACTGTGCCCCTAGTAATGATATAACTGAGGAGTGTGTTTTGCTTCTCACTTGTGTTTTTTTTGTTTGATATAAAATTTACCGGGGTAACTCTTACATAAACCAGCTTTATAAAAGAAAACATGTCATAAAGGGCCCAAAAGTTAAACGGGTATAACTTGAGCTATAATTATTATAATTATGTTTCAATTTTAATAGAGTTAAGAATTTATAAATTCTTTGTATATAAACTTGTATGTATCTGTGTATATACACTTGTAAAGTGATAAGTTTATAACTTTTTATAGATACAAAACGTACTGAAATTCTAAATTTTATATTTTAATTATGTAACATAAATTTATATATTTATTTACTAGGTTATAGAGACCCGTGTATCACATGAGATTATATTTTTTTTTGAAAGGTACATGAGATTATATAATATAAACAATATAAATATATGATATGTGAAAATAAGTTCATTTAACTAACGAATTTTTATTACCATATAAGCTAACTTAAATTTGTCAAAAAAAATCAAAAATCGACATTTGTTAATAAGTAACACTGAAATACCACAATAGTTCGTGTATTATATGACTTAAATACTGATAAATACTAGTAGGGTGCCCGCGCGATACGGCGGGGGCGACACTTTGCATTGCGGCACTCGTTTCTGGTAGTTTTCTTGTTCATATAATATTTATTATACCATCATTGTGGTGGATATACGTCATAAGCGAAGTTATCGATAAGTCAATTTTATTGTGGCATGCATCGTTCGTTGGGTTTAGCTATTATCGTCAATTGAAGCAGATATTGAAGTCATTGATTAGATTATTTTTTAATCAATCGGTTTTCGTAGATGTACATTACTATGTATTTATAGGGTAAAACATTATATGTTTCAAATTTTAAATATTATTTCCCGGTTAATTGTTTGCCACCTTTTTTCGTAGAAGGTTTGTTATAGTATATGTACTACCGTGTAGCGGAGAATTCAATCTAAAGTGAGTCAAACCAATACTAATAAATAGCATATATATCTATTCATTTTTTACTTTATCAAATAATATCCATACGCCAATGAGCCTTTGGTGGAGTGGTGGAAAAGACTTAGGCCTTGTGAGAGGTCTCAAGTTCGATCCCCACTTCCAGCAAAGAGGAGGTGAGAGGGTTTACCCGCTTCGGTGGGGTTCCCGCTCGGGGGCGCCGGTTCGAATCCCACCCAGAGTAGGCTTTAGGCAGAAATGGGGGGCTGGACCTTAGGGGGGGCCCGGGGATCGAACTCGGGTGGCGGTGTTGTTCCGTCTTGGGGGTACCGTTAAGCTGGCCAAAAAAAAAAAAAAAAAAAAAAAAAAAAATAATATCCATACAAAATCGGAATATTCATTCTAAAGTGAGTCAAACTTATGCTAATAATTAGCATATATATTTGGCTATTTTTAGTTTGTCAAATAATATCTATACAAAATCGAAATATTCACATAGGTTGTTGGAGTTTTATCATATAACTAATATTTAGTCATTGAATCTATACTATAATACATTTTATAGTTTCTAGTATAATCAAATACAAATATGACACAATTATTCGATAATAGTATAACCGATAAATTTAACTCTTAATATGGTTACATAAGTTTATTGATTTACTAATTCTACTTCCTTGTAATGGTCACTTGTACACTAATGCGTTATCTACTTGTACATTTTAATCCACACGTCAATATTAACCAAGACAAATATCGAAATGTCGACAAAAATGAGCAGGTCGTCACGGTGAATGGTTTTATAACGTCATAGTTTAAAAGATATGGCAAAAATATGTAAAAGAATTATAGTAGAGGGGGAAAAGTGTAAGTACTACCTAATTATTCATAATTTTGTTAAAACTGAGGGATAAGATAGGTGGATTGACTAATTTACCTTCATTTTAAAGTCGTACCTTATGCATTAAAGAGAAAAAAATTCTTATTTTTTTGGGTATCTTAAAATGACCCTCTCTCGTATATTGTAATATAGTATAGATAAATACGCACCTATACTTTTAAGCAATTATTTTTTGCAAACTATAAATATCGTGTTATATATTTACATGGGGTTGTACTAAATTAATAGTTATAGCATGTAAAGTATTGAGGTGGCTAGAGGTGCAAAAACTGGGTATTTTTAATAACCAGTTTCGGTTTTTTGTTTAAGGGTTGGAACCGATTATTGCTATAACCGTTCGGTTTTGGTTCTTGTTATTTGACTAAAAAACTATACCCTAGTTGCTCGGTTCCAGATAGGGTTTGGTTCCGGTTTTTAAGAAATTTTCAGGTTTTTCTATACCCTATATCCGGGTTTTTTAGTACCCTATTTTCAGGTTTTTTTTTTAATACTCTATTACGTTTTTATTACCCTGATTTTTCATGTTTTTGTTTATTATTATTAAATATGCATTATATAATGTAAAAAAAATTAAAACAAATGCATTAACATAAATTTAAAAGATAGATATTAGAATCATGTATCAGATATAGCAGGGTATAATCGGTTCCGGTTCTAGTTCTTGTCCCGTATCGGGTATTAATCGGGTATGATGGAATCCGGTTCCGGGCCCAGTTATTAAGATCAAAATGCATACGCTATCTATACCCTATAAGTAGGGTCGATTTTGATTTCAAATATAGATTACTCGGGTATTAAAAAAGCTAGTTTCGAGTATTTTTTACTGGGTCTAGTTCCAGGAAGGATTTTTCACCTCTAGAGGTGGCATTTTGTCATTATCATTGATTAGTCTTTTTATGGACCAAATAGAGTGTTTTGTCCATGTACGACTAAAAACAAATAAGGGTGGGTCTCTCAACTTATTTTCTTTTATATAAATAAAAGAAGATCCAAAAATCTATTACTCTAAAAAAGTGAGAAATTTTAATAATATCTATTAATTGGAGAAACAATTCTTTTATATAAATAAAAGAAGATCCAAAAATCTATTACTCTAAGAGCATTCACATTCTATCCATCAAAATATGTGAGAGGGAGTTTTTATATTATAAATGGTATAAAAAGTGGTTGTGAGTGGAGGAGAGATAAAATGTTACTGTTCATCTGTATATTTGGGGGGACACCGTTCACCCAGTATAATTTTTTTAATATATATTGAAAGTGGTTGTGAGTGAAGGAGAGAGAAAAATGTGATGATAATATTATTTAATTGAAAAGGAGAGAGAAAAAATATTTGTTTTTAGTGGAAATATATTGATATAAGAGTTGTTTTTTAGTGGAATGTATGTATAATTTGATGGTTTGGATGTGAATGCTAGTAAGAAATTTTAATTATATCTAATAATTAGAGAAACAAATTATTGTGTGAATTTGTTATGAAAAGTATTGATGTTTAAAACCTGATATGAAAATGTTACAAACGAATTACACATAAAATTATGTATAAGGCCAGAGACGTCTCTGAGAATTTACATACCCTGTTCGATCTTGAAAAAATGTGTCATTCCTTTATGTTTTGTTATTATTTAAAAAAAAATCAAATTAGTATTAGGTTCAATAAACCTAATTTCAAGTGGTCTAAATTCTAAACCATAAAAAATGATTTGTAAATGGGCCTATATTGGAAGTGGTATGTGTTTACTATTTTAAAAAATAACATATATGTATCGGATTTTTTTTTTTTTAAATCGCATGCCCCTCGAAATCGTGGGCCTTGTGCGGAGGTCCTCCCCGAACACCATCAAAGCCTCTCATGTATAAGGCATGGTAGTTTTATAATCCTAAAAAAACATCCATTAGACAAACATTTTTATTGTTTTCTTCAAAAGTAGGGTATAAACAAGCGAACAACATCCGCGACGTCATAATGATAATACTACTCGGATTTACACGATTGTCACCACAAATGATTCTTGGATTTACATGACTCAACCACAAATAAGTTACAAAAGACAAATGTGTTTTTATTCTAAATGAACGTGTTAGCTCAAGAGACTTATACATGAATCATTGTGGGTGACGAGAATGTAACACGTAAAACGACCTTTAGAAACTTTTTGAGTCAATGAATGATAAACGATGATAATTCCATAATCTGATCTAAATAACTCATTACCTTTTTATCTTTTAAGAATCGAATTATTTAATCGACCATATCTTTGATTTAATATGTAGTTTGATATAAAGATTTGACTGATCACTTAGTTATTCTACAAACACCCCTAAAAAAAGAAATCTACAAAGACACAATAGAGCGCAGAATATAACACAATGTTAAAGAAAAAAGACACAATGAGTCACAAAAAGAATGATGTAAACAAGCTAACATCTAAAAACAAAAGCCTAAAATCTCATAGTGTAAAGTTTGATGAGACGGTTCCAATGCCGCTTGAATGAGGTCAATCGGAGTTCGTTTGATACCGTTTTTGTGACTTCTTATTTTTTAGAGACTTTTTATTTGATTCTAACTTAATTAAGGACGACTTTATTCTTAAGAAGAAAAGCCCAAAAAACAAACAAACTCTTGCTTTAGGCCCATATAATTTAATGGGTCCAAAATAATACGGCACCATTTTCTCAATAACTTGGGACACATAAATCATATTCATATTCTGGACCCCGAGATTTATTTGATGTATCATGCATGCATCAAATACTAGTCATTTAGCGTTACTTAAAACATTAAATATATGTTTTGTTCATTTAAAAGAACCAAACATTTACATTTTCTTTGACAATGTTTAGTGGTTTGGGTGGCAATCTTAAGATTAGTGATAGCAAATGAGCAAAGCCAAGCCCATATTTGGAATTGCAAAGGGCCCTATGGGGAAATGGATTGAAGCAAACCAGCTTTGTTCTAAAAAAAAAGGAGCATGCTTCTTTTCAGTAGTTATTTTCAAAGGATGAAAGCCAAAGAAGCTACTTGACTATTTCAACGATCTCGCATCTATGATTTATCACCGATCTTGATCCAAGTAAATCTTTTTTCCTGACATTCCCTGAATCATGTTGAATGGTCTAGACTAGAGACTAAACTTCACCCTGCCTTGATGAAGGAAGCTTTTAGTGTTAAAAATCAGGGATGACCACTACACCAAATTTATGCAAAACTTCACCTCATTATAAATTTAAGCAGATATTTTATACCTAAATTTTATCTTGGATATAAATCGATCAAGCTATGGAAAGTTTGTTGAATGGTCGGATCCCTAATCGTATGGGTGATGAAAAACACCCTAATCGAAGTAACCCAGCTCAAAATAACTAAGCCGTTGACAGCTCTGGCTTAGAAAATTGATATCAGAACGGTTACCATCATGTAACCCAACAGGCCTATTTGTACAACAATTTTGAGTTTTTAACACTATTGTTGTTTTTTAAATTTATATATGTAGAGGTGGCAAAAGTGTATAGATTTGGACTCTTTGGATTATGTATCGGACCATGTAACCCAAACTAGTTTCAGGACCATATTAGGCACAAACTTTGATGGTTAACTGGTTTTGATGGAACTCATAACCAACCCAATACTGATGCCCATTTACCGCTGATCAACCAACTTATGTTTGGTTATGGTTTGATTTTGAGTCATAACCGACCCTTGCGCAACCCTCATTAACAAAGGGTATCAATCCTTTCTTCAAGAGAAAGTACCAGTTAGTCGTAATACTAATAACAATGGATTGATCTAGACCCTATTATGTCCAACCTCGCGTCCATATCATAACAAGTGTATGATTAGGAAGCATGGTCCAACTTTGGGCTGCGTAACTAGGTCGAATATTTGAGTGGTAATATGATATAAACAAAAAAATAGATGTCATGTATGTATGGAAAATAGACATTTGTGAGTTGTCTCTCTTGGTTTGTTGAATTGGATCATGAACGTGGTTTGAACCTAGGTAGTTGGATGCACTTTAACTTTTCTTTGTTGATTTATGGTTCTTGACTTCTTGTGAACCCGATAGTGGTATATAGAGGTGTACAAATCGGTTTTTTTCAAAAAACGGTTTCGGTTATTAACCTAGGTAATGGATTTTATTATCTTCTTTTATGTCTTATTTTTATTTAAATTTTGAATTGTTTTTATAAAGTTAAACAATAAAAATTAAACAATAAAAGTTAAACAAATAAAATAAATTAAACAATAAAAAATAATGTGGGGTAGCCCCATCCTCCACCCCCCTCAAAATACAAGGAGGCCCATCCTCCATGGGATGGTAATGTGGCGCTTACGTGGCGGCCCATCCTTATGGTGATGAGCCTCACCATACCTTCTAGCCTTAAATTGTCTTTGCTATCATGTTAACCTCCTTTGACCTTGGATGATGGTAATCATCTTAATTTAGTGTTTTGACTTTTGACATTTGACTTTTGATGTTATCATGTTGACCTCTTTTGACCATTGATGATGGTAATCAACTTTATATTGGATTTTGTATGTTTGATCCCATATAAGATTCATTAACGGTTGTATACGAGTTGGGTCGAGCTCGAGCCTTCCACTACTCAAGCTCGGCTCGCCATATTTTTATGAAGCTTGAGTCCGTGCTCAGCACGGTTCGAGTCTACTTAATTGAGCTCGAGCTTGGCTTGCAAGTAAAACCCAAAGCTTAAGCTCGGCTCGAGCTATTTTAAGAACAATCTCAGACATGCTAAAAGCTCGGCTTGAGCTCGAGCTCGCTTCGATATCGTTTAAACAGTTAAATGTACCAGTGTTATAAGTTTAAATCATATGGGCCTATGTTGAAACCGACTTGTGCTTTTTAGGATTTAGATTATATTCATCTTTATCGTTATAATATATATATATATATATATATATATATATATATATATATATATATATAAAACATAAATTTGTTTAGGCTCATTTAGGCTCGCAAGCCTAAACGAGCTTTGTATTTTAGGCTTGAGCTCGTTAAAGCTAGGTTCGTTTGAGCTTTGAACCAAGTCGGTCTCGAGTAGCTCTCGAATCATTCATAGAGATTATACATGCAATCTCTTCTTTGATAGTTTTATTTATATTTGCGTTCGGTTTCTATCCCAAAATTCCTTTTCAAATGATACTCTCAAATAAAAAATACAATATTTTAAATAAATATACCTACAAAAAGTTATATATATCTTAATGTACTATATTGAGTCTTAATGAATCACAACGGACAATAGTAGGACATATATGTCTTAATGGACCATATATTGGGCCTTAATAGATCACAACAGACAATAATAGGTCATATATGTCTAGGGGTGCAAACGAGCCGAGCCGAGCCCGAGCTCGAGCTCGTTTAACATATGAAAGCTCGAGCTTAAGCTCGGCTCGATTCGAGCTTTATTTCTAAAGCTCGAGCTCGGCTCGAAGGTAATTTTTCAAGCTCGAGCCCGGCTCGGTCTCGACTCGTTTAGTATTTATTAGTTAATTTATATTAATTATAATTATTATTATACATATAATTTAGTTATTTTTTATATTTATATAAATGGTAATTATTATATAAATATATGTTTAATATATTAATAAAAAAAATATAAACAGAAAGCTCGATTAGGCTCGCGAGCCGGCTCGAGCTCGATAAGCGAAGCTCGGGCTCGTTTACTAAACGAGCTTGTTTTTAGGCTTGGGCTCGAGCTCGTTTAAGCTCGGCTTGTTCGAGCTTTTTTCGAGCCGAGCTCGAGTAGCTCGCTAGTAGGTCGGCTCGTTTGCACCCCTATATATGTCTTAGTGGACCATATTTGGACCTTAATGGATCACAACGGCCAATAGTAATTCATATATGTCTTAATGGACCGTATTGGGCTTTGATGGATCATAACGAACAATAGTATGTCATATATGTCTTAATGAGCCATATTGGTCCTTAATGGATCACAACGAACAATAGCAGGTCATATATAATGGACCATATTTGGCATTAGTGGACCATATTGGGCCTTAAGTGGTCAAAACGAGCAATAATAGCTCATATATGTCTTAAAGGACCATATTGAGCCTTAATAGATGTCACGGCCCCCGACCCGGTTTGACCCGTTTTAGGAACCGCGGGACAGAAAATCCCGTGGTATTTATTTAATTGAGTTTAACAGCGGAAGATTTCATCAGGATCTTTTTAAAACTGCAATTTCCCGATTATTTTATTTCACAATTCGGGATAAAACCCTGGTAATTTACAATCATATGATTTCACGGAGAAATCTTTATTTTTACAAAACATGTTTCTTTATTTTATATTGAGCCACTTCCTTAAGCTTGTAGTGCTACGCTACACTTTTCCTGGATCACAACAGATCACCTGAAACATGTTTTAAAAATGTTTTGTCAGTTGGAAATACTGGTGAATCATTCTATTTACTAAAATGACACGTTGGTTATAATTTACAGTATTAAGATCGATTACAATGTTTCCTGATATCCACCAACTACCCACGGTATTTGTCACTCGACTCGTTTCTGTGACTATGGTCATATCACTATTGGGTCCTGTCACCCAATAGTGACGTATATCACTAATTAGGCTCGCCCACCTAAAGTGATAAAAACAGCAGTAATGTGCACAATACCCCACATACCGGCTGTAATTTGGTGATTACAAAGACTTAATCCCTGTAATTATAACTTTGAAAATAAACATGATTTTGAAAGTAATTTGATAAAAAGAGAATGACTCACATTGTAGATTTAACACGAGCAAAGTCTAGTTTATGAATTAGCCTTGTTAACCTAGTTTAAATAACAATGCACACAAAACTAGGTTAGTAACTAATACAGCATTTACGATAACTCACGAGATCAAACCCTCACTACGAATGACAAAGTGTAATACTTAAACATCCATCGAATTCACGACGAATGACAAAGCATAACCCTAATGTGGGCAGCACTTAAACATCCATTGGATAGTTTAATCGATTGGACATTGAATCGTAGCAGCGATCGAGTTATTACCCTGTATTGTGGCAACACTTCGTGATCTGTGTGTGTTTTTGTAGTATTCAGACAATATCTCAACGTACAATTTGAGTTTGAACGTCGAACTAACGCACAATTGCATGTACCAGACTCCTCTATTTATACATGAAAAACGGCTCCCTCGCGTGGCGCGAGGGGCCTTCGCGTGGCGCGACGGGTGCTCCCCTACCATAGGGTAGCCCCATGTCCCAGTAGCTTATCTGAGTTGGTCTCGCGTTAAAATTCAACTTACACGTAAAACTGTTTACATATTACCGACTAGGGTTTACCCCCTGAATTTTAGGGGCCCTGATCCTGATTCCGATTATTCCAAAAATTTCAGGGTTTATGCAGAATCACTTGGGTTTCTCAATTAGGGTTTCCTATTGGACAATTAAAGAAATAAATAGGACTTTTAAATAAGAGTTGTTACATTCTCCCCACCTTAATAAAAATCTCGTCCTCGAGATTTACTGGAACAAGTAGGGATACTTTCGCTTCATTTCTGATTCTAATTCCCAAGTGTATTCGGATCCTCTCTTCGAATCCCATTTAACTTTGACCAGTTTTAGTCTCTTGTGCTTGAGAAACTTGATCTTTCTATCTTCAATTTGAAGAGGTTTCTCTATGAATTTCAGCTTTTCATTTACCTCTACATCTTGAAGAGTTACTACCGGGGATTCATCAGACAAACATTTCTTGAGATTGGATACATGAAATACATCATGTACTCCTGCCAGTTCTTCTGGTAGTCGTAACCGATAAGCAACTGGTCCTATACGTTGGATCACTGAAAATGGTCCTACGTATCTTGGACTTAGTTTCCCTTTCTTACCGAATCGTACTACTCCTTTCCAAGGAGAAACTTTCAATAGTACTTTGTCTCCAACTTGGAACTCCAATGGCTTCCTTCTATTGTCTGCATAACTCTTTTGACGATCCTGAGCCGTCTTTAATCTCTCCTTGATTTGAGTAATCTTGTCAGTAGTTTCTTGTACAATCTCTGGTCCTGATAATTGACCTTCTCCTATTTCTGCCCAACAAACTGGAGTTCTGCACTTACGTCCGTATAGTGCTTCGAATGGGGCAGTTTCGATGCTCGAATGGTAACTATTATTATAGGAGAATTCAATTAAAGATAAGTGGTCGTCCCAATTTCCACCAAAATCTATCACACATGCTCGGAGCATGTCTTCTAGAGTTTGTATCGTTCTTTCACTTTGCCCGTCTGTTTGAGGATGATAGGCAGTGCTCAAATTTAGTTTAGTTCCCATAGCTTCTTGGAAACTTGTCCAGAAGTGAGAAGTAAAACAACTATCCCTATCTGATACAATGGAGAGTGGAACTCCATGTAGGGATACGACTTCATCTACATACAACTTTGCCAACCTTTCCATGCTAAAGGTTTCTTTCATGGGTAGAAAATGAGTTGATTTGGTTAATCGATCCACAATTACCCAAATCGCATCATTCCCTTTTCTGGTTTTGGGTAACTTGGTAACAAAATCCATTGTTATGAGTTCCCATTTCCATACTGGCATTTCTAATTGTTGTAGTAGACCTGAAGGTTTCTGGTGTTCTGCCTTAACTTGTGAACAAGTTAGACACTTAGAAACATATCTAGCTATATCCTTTTTCATGCCTATCAACCAGAAATTATTTCTTAAATCTTGGTACATCTTATTGTTTCCAGGGTGTATGGTATACCTAGATTTATGAGCTTCTTCTAAAATTTTATCTCTTAATTCTCCTTGCTTAGGTACCCAAATTCTTCTTTTATGGAATCTCCAAATTCCATCAGCTCCTTGTTCTAATTCTTTTATTCGTCCTTTCATCCCTTCAGCAACATCTTTGATTGCTGTTTCTTGAAAATGCTTTAGTTGTTCCATTAAATCTAACTGCAGATTTAATCTAAGAGCACGAACCCGTCGTTGTTTCTCATGATACTTACGACTTAATGCTTCTGCAACTACATTTGCTTTTCCTTCATGATACTGAATATCACAGTCGTAGTCACTTAGGATTTCCATCCATCTTCTTTGCCTCATGTTTAACTCTTTTTGCCCAAATATATATCTTAAACTCTTATGATCTGTATAGACAGTAAATTTACTTCCGTACAGATAATGTCTCCAAATTTTAAGGGCAAAAATGATGGCTCCTAATTCTAAGTCATGAGTCGTATAGTTTTCTTCGTGCTTTTTCAATTGCCTTGAAGCATACGCAATTACCTTCTTGCGTTGCATTAGCACACATCCTAATCCTAGTTTTGAAGCATCACAATATACTTCAAAATCTTTAGTCCCTTCTGGTAAAGTTAGGATTGGAGCATTGGTTAACTTTTGCTTTAGAATCCTAAAAGCTTCTTCTTGCTTAGGTCCCCATTCAAACTTAACTGCTTTACAGGTTAGCTTAGTTAATGGTACAGCTATCTTGGAAAAATCCTTAATAAACCGTCTATAGTATCCAGCTAAACCTATAAAACTTCTAATTTCTATTGCGGATTGCGGAACATTCCATTTGGTAATTGCCTCTATCTTAGCAGGATCTACATGAATACCTTCGTGATTTACCATGTGACCTAAGAATTGTACTTCTTGTAGCCAAAATTCACACTTCGAGAATTTGGCATAAAGCTTTTCTTTTCTTAACAAAGTTAAGAGTGCATGCAGGTGCTTACAATGTTCGTCTTGACTTTTGGAATAAATAAATATATCATCTATGAAGACAATTACGAATTTATCCAAATACGGTTTACAGATCCTATTCATCATGTCCATGAATGCTGCAGGTGCATTCGTTAATCCGAAGGGCATGACTGTAAACTCGTAATGACCATACCTAGTTCTGAAAGCAGTTTTAGGTATGTCTTCTTCTTGTACCTTCAATTGATGATACCCGGAGCGTAAGTCGATCTTAGAAAAGTATCTAGCTCCTTGAAGCTGATCGAAAAGATCATCAATCCTAGGTAATGGGTATCGATTCTTAATTGTAACCTTATTCAATTCTCTATAATCAATACACATTCTCATCGAACCATCTTTCTTCTTTACAAACAACACTGGTGCTCCCCACGGGGATGAACTAGGTTGTATGAATCCTTTACTTAGTAATTCATCTAATTGCTTTTTCAGTTCTAACATTTCTATAGGAGCTAACCGATAAGGTGCCTTGGCTATCGGTGTAGTTCCGGGAATTAGATGAATCCTAAATTCTACTTCCTTATTTGGTAGTAATCCTGGTAACTCTTCTGGAAATACATCTGGGTATTCTGAGACTACAGGAATTTCCTTAAGTTATTTACCCTTAGTATTAATGATTATTGAAATCATATATACTATTCCTTGCTTTCGTTCATAACTAGCAACTTTCATTAGTGATATGAACTTCATGGGTTTATGTGGTTTATCTCCTGTAATCATGATTACTTCTCTGGTAGGTGCCTGAATTTCTATAGAGTTCTTATCACAAAGGATTCGAGCATGGTTGGCTACTAACCAATCCATTCCTAACACCACATCGAATTCAGCTAATTTCATAGGTAGCAGGTTTGCAGAGAATTTATGACCTGAAAGTTCTATTTCTATATTTTGCAAAACCTTATCTATTTTAACTGAATTCCCATCTGTCGTTTCAACTGTAAAAATATGCCTAATGTTGGTTAAGGGTAAGTTAAGAGCTTGGCAGAATGAAGTATTTATAAAACTTTGGTTTGCGCCAGAGTCAAATAATACTTTTGCGTATATGTTGTGGACTAAAAACGTACCAGCTATCACATCTGGAATGAGTTCTGCCTCCTGAGTGGTTAATTGGAAGGCTCGAACATTCTTCTTGGTAGCTCCATCGGCCGGCTTGGCTTTGTTATCTACTGGTTTGACCAATTTAGGACATTCTGTTTTGAAATGCCCATTTTCTCCACAGTTATAGCAGATCCTGGTTTTCTTTCTGCAATCTTCTTCGCGATGTCCTACAGTTTTGCAAAAGTTGCAGATTACATTGCATCCTCTATAATGTTTCTTTTTGCAATTCCTGCAGAACGGCGAAGTTGAAGATTGCCATGTTCCTCTTCTCTTGAAGCTACTATTATTACCCGTACGAAATCCTTGGGTAATTTTCTGAGCCAGTTCCTTTTTCCTATTTTCATCTCTTGTGCGTACCAATTCTTCAGTTAGGGTGTTAGCTAATTCTACCGCATCGTCAATAGTGCGAGGTCTCGCAGCTTTAACGATATTACGGATTTCGCTAATTAATCCCCAAATATAGCGAGAAATGAGTTCCGGCTATGGCGAAGCCAGCGTTGGTACCACTCTAGCATATTCGAAGAATGTCGAAGTATAACCGCGACAATCTACACCCGTCATACGATGATTTAGGAACTTATTTGCCATTTGATCTTTTTCATATTCGGGACAGAATTTTCTTTCTACAAGACTCTTAAATTCTTCCCAGTTCATGGCATAGGCCACATTTCTTCCTTCAGCTTGAAGTACTGTATTCCACCATTCTAGCGCCCCTTCTTTAAACAGATTTGACGCATACATAACTTTGTCATTTTCGGCACATTTACTGATTATAATCACTGCCTCGGTTTTCTCGAACCAACGCAGTGCTACAGTCGCTCCTTCATTACCTGCAAATTCAGCGGGTTTGCAAGCAAGAAATTCTTTGTAAGTGCAACCAGGTGTTGCAGCTTTCATTTTCTTAGGGAGTGGAGCTTGCAGTGGTTCATTATCATGATTAGTATGATTACCGCCTTCGTTTACGTTATTACTAAAGTTATCTTCAGAAATACGTTTGCTGGGAATTATTTGTTGAGGTTCCACAGGTTTCTGTGCAGCAGCAAGTATTGCTGGAATAGCATTGGCTATTCCTTGAGCAACGATATTTTCTATATCTCGCCTAGTCATAAGTTGATCCTCCGGGTGTTGTTCAGAATGGTTAACCTCATTTACTGGTTCATTATTAGCATTTTCCATCTGATAATTAATATATAATTTTATTAGTATCAAATAAATAACAATCATACACAAATAATTATATAAATTTCATAATACACATATCGCCAAAACTATCGATTTCTTGATTCCCATTGTTATATTTTATAATATGTGTCATTACACTCCTTTATCTTATAAAGTTTTATTTTATAGTTATTTTACAGACTATATTCTACTTATTTATTTTACAATCACAGTTTCACATTCTTATATCACACTATCCCTCGTCAGTTGTTATTTCAGTAACGGCGTTCCCTCTCATCGTACTTCCAGGAGATCTGTTCTCCTACTTCCCTGATCCTATTTCCTGCATCCACCAACTCCTCGCCAAAATGGCAGAGTTCAGCTAAATTCTCATTGCTCATCGGTGGGTTTGGTATAGGTTCCGGGTCGAACTGAGGGAGAAAGGAATAAGGACTGTTGAGAAGGTTTTGGAACTGCCAATCATTAGTCCACCATTCATCCATTCCTAGAGGTTGGGTGTGGATTATTGGTTCTGGGATTGCTGGTTCTAAGTTTATAGGGAGTTGATTTTTGACAGGATAAGAGTAGAAATTATTATTGACAGGCCTGGCGACATCACAGCTTGCCAATGCGCGATCCAATTCCTCCTGAAATGGTAACTCCTCAATTTGTCTAGAGCTTTCCCCAATTTCTATCTTGGTTTGCCTAGAACCTTCCCCAAACTCCATTTCCATCTGCCTAGAATATTCTCCAAACTGCATTTCCATCTGCTTAGATCCTTCCCCGACTTCAATCCCCTTCCCTTTTTCTAAAGGACTTTCTATTTTGGAAAGTCTCTTGGCTGGCTTTTTCCTACGTACATGCCTCCCCCATACATATCTCTTTCTTTTCTGAGGTTTTGGCTTTTCCAGAGGTGGAGCATTGAATTCCATAGGTTCTTCTATATCAGGTATATACCTATTAAAATCTCTGGAAACCTCTATTTTCACCGGATAGAGATTTAAATTCTGAAGGGCTTCAGACAAGTCACTCATGTTGTTTAGCATATATGCAAAATACACAAAAATTGCTAAGTTAAAATTTTATAACAAAATTTCATAAATAACTTTTAAATATTATTTTATACCGTGTAACTAATTTAATATCAAGAACAACTGATAATTAAAAATATTAAGTTTTATTGTAAACTTATTTATTTACTGGGTAAAGCTTCTAGCTTGTAGGTGATAAGGGTGCTAAAACCTGAGTCAAAGTATTAAAAATTTGCATTTACTGCTACAGTGGCTAACATATAGAGATCTGCCCATTTTTCATCTAACTTGTCTTCCCATGGTGGGTTACTGCCTAGTTCTTGGGTTTTCTGATTAACTCTCTTTTCTTTTGGTTGTGATTTATTTAATTTCTCCTGACTTTTCCTAATAATCAAACTTCTTTTATTAGGAGAAAGTGGTTCCTCATATTGTGACTTTCGGACAAATATTCCTTCTTCAGGATTTGCATAGGGTTTTGAGGAATTTGTTTGGGATGAACTTCCCTTCTCGTTTGATGACCTATCTAATTTAAGATAGATGTTTGAAAGCTTTTGCTTACCCATACTGTAACTAACAAATAGTCAGTTAATAAACACATAATCACATAATGGTAATCGGAAAAATTTAAGTATTTCTAAATACTTAATTAGCTTAACTCAGTGGCTCTGATACCACATTTTTCTGTCACGGCCCCCGACCCGGTTTGACCCGTTTCAGGAGCCGTGGGACAGAAAATCCCGTGGTATTTATTTAATTGAGTTTAACAGCGGAATATTTCATCAGGATCTTTTTAAAACTGCAATTTCCCGATTATTTTATTTCACAATTCGGGATAAAACCCTGGTAATTTACAATCATATGATTTCACGGAGAAATCTTTATTTTTACAAAACATGTTTCTTTATTTTATATCGAGCCACTTCCTTAAGCTTGTAGTGCTACGCGGCACTTTTCCTGGATCACAACAGATCACCTGAAACATGTTTGAAAAAAGTTTTGTCAGCGGGAAATACTGGTGAATCATTCTATTTACTAAAATGACACGTTGGTTATAATTTACAGTATTAAGAGCGATTACAATGTTTCCTGATATCAACCAACTACCCATGGTATTTGTCACTCGACTCGTTTCTGTGACTATGGCCATATCACTATTGGGTCCTGTCACCCAATAGTGACGTGTATCACTAATTAGGCTCGCCCACCTAAAGTGATAAAAACATCAGTAATGTGCACAATACCCCACATACCGGCTGTAATTTGGTGATTACAAATACTTAATCCCTGTAATTATAACTTTGAAAATAAACATGATTTTGAAAGTAATTTGATAAAAAGAGAATGACTCACATTGTAGATTTAACACGAGCAGAGTCTAGTTTATGAATTAGCCTTGTTAACCTAGTTTAAATAACAATGCACACAAAACTAGGTTAGTAACTAATACAGCATTTACGATAACTCACGAGATCAAACCCTCACTACGAATGACAAAGTGCAATGCTTAAACATCCATCGAATTCACGACGAATGACAAAGCATAACCCTAATGTGGGCAGCACTTAAACATCCATTGGATAGTTTAATCGATCGGATATTGAATCGTAGCAGCGATCGAGTTATTACCCTGTATTGTGGCAACACTTCGTGATCTGTGTGTGTTTTTGTAGTATTCAGATAATATCTCAACGTACAATTTGAGTTTGAACGTCGAACTAACGCACAATTGCATGTACCAGACTCCTCTATTTATACATGAAAAACGGCTCCCTCGCGTGGCGCGAGGGGCCTTCACATGGCGCGACGGGTGCTCCCCTACCATAGGGTAGCCCCGTGTCCCAGTAGCTTATCTGAGTTGGTCTCGCGTTAAAATTCAACTTACACGTAAAACTGTTTGGATATTACCGACTAGGGTTTACCCCCCCTGAGTTTTAGGGGCCCTGATCCTGATTCCGATTATTCCGAAAATTTCAGGGTTTATGCAGAATCACTTGGGTTTCTTAATTAGGGTTTCCTATTGGACAATTAAAGGAATAAATAGGACTTTTAAATAAGAGTTGTTACAATAGACCATAATAAACAATAGTATATCATACATGGCTTAATGGATTATATCGGGTCTTAATAGATCACAATGGGCAATTGTAGATGATGCATGTATTAATGGACCATATTGGGCCTTAATGGATTATAATAGCCAAATAGTAGATCAAACATGTCTTAATGGACCATATTGGGCCTTAATAGATCACAATGGCCAATAGTATATCATAAATGTCTTAATGGATTATCTTGGGCCTTGACAGATCACAATGGACAATAATGGATTATATTATTGTCTTATTGGACCATATCGAGCGTTGATATATCACAATGGATAATAGTAGATCTACATGTCTTAATGGGCCATATTGGGCCTTGATATATCACAATGGACAATAGTAGATCGTATATGTCTTAGTGGATCATCTTGGGCCATAATTGATCATAATTGTCAATAGTATATCGTATATCTTAATGGATGATCTTTGGCCTTAATGAATCACAATGGCCAATAGTAACACATATATATGTCTTAATGGACCACAATGGATTAGTAGATCATACATGTCTTAATGGACCATATTAGGCCTTAATGGATCGCAATGACCAATAGTAGATTATACATGTCTTAATGGACCGTATTGGGCCTTAATGGATCACAATGGACAATAGTAGATCATACATGTTTTAATGGACCATATTGGGCTATAATAAATCACAATGGACAATAGAAGATCGTACATGACTTAATGGACCATATTGGGTCTTAATGGATCACAATGGATATTAGTAGATCATAGTTGTCTTAATTAACCATATTGGGCCTTAATAGATCACAATGGATATTAGTAGATCATACATGTCTTACTAGAATGTATTGGGCCTAAAAGGATCATAATGGACAATAGTAAATCATACACGTCTTAATAGATTATATTGGGCCTAAAAGGATCATAATGGACAATAGTAAATCATACACGTCTTAATAGATTATATTGGGCATTAATGGATCAAAATAACAATAGTAGATCATACACGTCTTAATGGACCTTACTGAGCCTTAATTAATCATTGTGGACTAAAGTAGATTCGGTTAATAACTGTTTTATATTTCTTTTTTTCGGTTATTCTTTTAAATGGTTCGGTGAATAACCGTTTTTTCTAATTAATTAACTGTGATTTTCTTATTTTTATATTTTTTCGGTTTCGGTTAATAACCAGTTTCCGTTATTCAATCCGTATTAAGGGGGTGTTTGGCTAAGCTTATAAAACTCCTTATCGACTTTTTGGAAAAATCAGGATGGAGTAACTTTTTGGAAAAGTCACTTTTCCCCTCACATACATCCTCATTGTCAAATATCTTTTTGAAGCCTATGACTTTTCAAAAAGCTAATAAGTCAATAAGTTATTTCAAAAAACTTAGCCAAACATGCCCTAAGTTCTAAAGGTTTGGATTTTTCAAACCCCACCAAATTCACCCCGCCCAATCTTCCCTCTTCCTAAAACCCCCCCAATTTCCAAAAACAAGCAACTTTCATTTGAATACCGCCGATGAATTCTTTGATTATAGTGAGAAATCTAGCATTCAAAACAAGTTTATAACAGTAAAAAATCAGGGTTTCTAACTCACTCTCACCTTCCTTATCGTACACATCCCACACCACTTCTTCCCTTCCGACACCATCAATTTCTAGGGTTTTTCTATGTCATTCCTATTTCCACTCAGATCCACCACAAAATCCACAATTTTCTCACCATTCTTGTCATCTTAGACCTCCATTGGCGAAAATGAAGTCTGGAAAGAAGGATTTGGATTCTTACACTATCAAAGGCACTAACAAAGTTGTTCGAAGCATACCCCCTCTCTCTCTATGTATACATATGTATCTCCCTACTATTTGAATGACTGTAAATTTGTATGATGTTTTTTTTATTTTTATATTTGGGTACCTTGCCCGGCTAATCGGGAAGACGAAGGTACCACCACCGTCGATGTAGTTGGCTAGCACTATCTCTCTTTCTCTCTCTCTCTCTCTCTCTCTCTCTCTCTCTCGTCTCGGAAGTGACTCATTTGTGAGATTGGAAGGTTGCAAGAGGACGTTTGGTGGCCATTTATGCTGTAGAAAGAATAGGGGGGCTAGGGTTTGGGAAAAAATAATGTTTCTTTTTCTTCTTCTTCTTCTTCTTCTTCAAAGCCTCTAACCCTCTCACGAACACACACACATAACCCTTTGATTTTGGATCTTTCGGTGTATATTTATTGACTAGATTGGAGGTGATGCATCATTATGAATTTGGTTCTGATTTGACAAGTCTATGTTTTGGTCAACAAGTTTTGCATCATTTGTTAGTAGTGGAGAAGGTATTGTTTAAGGTTCTAGGAGTTCTAAGTAGAAAGTTTATAAGTTTTGGGGATTTTGTGCAGCAAGAGGTGGCATATCTGGATCTTTTGGATTAGGTTTCAAGGAACAAAAGGGGACGTGGCTAATTTCTACAGCTTGCATTCAGGTACATTCAGCAAGTTAGGGCTCCAATTTTAGTGTTTACATGTTGGTATAGCAGTTTAATCAAACATTGTTTGTATTTAGTGTTTACATGTTGGTATAGCACTTTCCCTTTAGTTGTGTGTAATTCACCCGTATTTTAGTGTGTACATGTTGGTAAGTATCTAGTAATCTCTATTTTATAAAACTACAAACTCGATAGCTATACTCTACCAAACTATAATTGATTTCATGTAAGATTACTTCTTTAAGGGTTATATTGGCACTAGCTTTAAAACAACCATTCTACATGAGAAAATTCTATAAAGAAAGCTAAAAAAACAGATGTTGAAAGTTAACCTTTGGATAGCTTGTAGTGTCTTGATGTGTTTAACTCAACAGCTGGCATGAAATAAAAACAAGTTACTAATTTATTTTTTCAATTGTTGCAGTCGAGTTTAACTCAACAGCTTGTAGAGCGACCTAATGGTTGCTAAAAAATAAAAAAAATTTAAAAGCACATTGCTTCAAAATAGATCGCCTTATGCCTGATTGTTCTAAATACACCATGTTGCTCTTCTTCATGAACAACAACCTCTCATTCTATTTTTGCTCTACTGTAATGCAGTTATTATAATTAGGATAAAGCTCATCATGTTTAACCTAAGAAAAGTACTTGAGTGTTTTCAAATTTATGACATTAACATCTTTTGCTAATGATTGAAACTATTGAGGGTTTTTACAAGTTTGTCAGCTGTTAACGGGTCAAATAGGCTAAAATGTAAAATGTAAAAGTTTAACTAAAGGAAATGGGTTAAACGTAAAAACATGTATTCCCATGTTAATGGCATCCTAAGTCATTTTATATAGAAGGAACTGTAATATTGTTTTAATATTATGGATTTGTAATCACTTTCAATATATTAGTTATTTAGAAATTAGATAAAAAGCCAAAAAAAACACTTTTTGGTGACCCAACCCACTGACTTCTCTTGATTTAATTCCCAGCTTACCTGTTTACCACCTTTATTCAGCTACTAGATTTCTTTTTTAGCTTACCAGTTGGTTTGAGATGTTGGCATGTGATTTTAATTGTTGTATTATTTGGTTTTCAGCTATCTTATTTGGTAATAAATAGTACTGATATGTTTGTTTTTCTCCAGCTATTGAGTAGGCCAGAAGAGCTTAATGAGCAAGGTCGTGCGCTGGAGATAGAAATAGAAGCAGCACCACTTGCAAGTATAGACCTTAAAGATAGTTTAAATGAGTGGGACAACAAAGTGGGTGATGGTGACCGCGGATCAACAGTAAGTCCTACGAAAAAAGTAGTAGTCCTTAGAACATGAATTTGTATTTGTTTGAAATTAGATTTGTATCCGGTCACAAATGCCTCTTTGGGTGGAACTTTAATGGTCAGTGTTTTGACATTTTTTACCATTTAGGTCGCGCCTTATTGTTACCGCTGCTGTTTCTAACACTTTCGTAACTGTTTACCTTAAGTTGACTTTTCTTTCTTTGTTTATTATTGTTATTATTTGTTTTTTACATTTTCAATTGGTAGGCTTTCTTCTGGCATAAAGGAATTGGTTCTTAAGCTCAAGGAAACTGGTAAGACTGGTTATTTGATATTCGGGGGGTTTTTGTCAAATGATCAATGTAAATGTAAGTTTATAGAGAGTCAATAATTGATTATTGTCCTTTTAAGTATGAATAAAATTATATTTCCAATTACAGGCGGTAAGTGTTGCTGGAGCTTTTTTACATGGGCTCGAGGATAAATATTATAAGGTATTACTGATGAATTGCATTTCCTATATTAATTATTTTACCCATATACTTAGGAGCGTGTGTATTCGGATTATGTTTAATCTAAAATGGGAAAATTTAAACAAATTATTCATAAATGAATCAAATCAAATGGGCCGCACAACTAGATATTAATTTTCATTTCTTTTACTTATATTTAAGTGATGTGAGTCCTCTATAATTAACTTATTTGAATCGTATTGTAATGCAGCCATGCATCTTTGTTTTGTCGAGGCGCTATTTATATGATAATGATGAGGTTAGTGGTGCACTTGGTTTGTTTATTTACCCCTAACATCCTCTATCTCTCAAAATGAAGGAAGTAATTGACTTAACACACAATGTTCAACCTGGCCCAAGAAGCACTAGAAACTAACCAGTTGACATTATGTGTAGGTTTGTGACATGACTACAATATATATAAATACAATTGTAGGTGACGGTTCTGTTGATAGGCTAAGAGACATTAGAACTGGCCACCAGTTACAAGTTTACTCACTACCACAACACCAGCAAGATGGGCCACCACTCCACGGATGCAAATTTGCATCACTTTGAAGTTCAAAAGCAGTGAGTATATATGGACTTGAAAACAACCGAGAAATATCTCTTAGTTTTTGTGTATATTTATTTCCTTTTGAAACTTTTGTAGATAGGTTTTGATTAGAAAACTTATATATTTAAATGGAAAACTTATGTATGGATTTTTTGTTATTATTGTTAATATCATTTGTTTTATAAATTAGTTACTTTGTTTTTTATTATGTGTGACCAAAGGTTAGACAATAGCAACACTTAAAATTTCGTGTGACTATAAATAACCATTAGCTACGCCATAGTCACTTTGTTTTTTGTTGTGTGAAGGAATGATACCAAACGTCATGGGAAAAGAAAATTATCTATGACTAAAGGTTAGACAATCACTACGTGAAAAAGGGGCTACGACCACACTTTTGGCAAAACCGTCTTGCCACACATTTGAAAAAATGTGTGGCTAAAGATAATTTATAACATTTTAAAACACCTTTAGCCACACATTTTATTATTGGTGTGACTATATATACCAGTTCGGAACAATTAGCCACACTTTTAGAAAATAATGTGACATTTATTAGCCACAAACTCGAAATGTGTGACCCAATGTTATCTATAGCCACATATTTTTGTTTAGTGTGACTAAAAGTCAAGTATGTGACACCTTTAGCCATACTTTAAGAGAAAACTGTGACATATATTAGCCACAGTAGCAATATGTGGCCAAATGTTATCTACAATTATGGTATTTGTTTTCATGTGACCAATAACATATTTATTCAAAACCTTTAGCCACATTTTGAGAAAAAATAATTGTGACATTTATTAGCCACACTAAAAATGTGTGCTCAAATGCAATCTACGACCACAATATTTGTTTCATGTGACTAAAAACAAATATATTCGAAACCTTTAACTGCACGTAACGAAAAAATTGTCACACTAAAAAAATATGGCCAAATGTGATCTACCACCACATTATATGTTTAATAATGTGGCTAAAATCTAATACATGCGGCCACATATATTATTTTGTGTGACCAATGTATTGATAATAGCCACACTTAAAATTACAAAATTTCATGTGATTTTACATAAATATTCGTCACACAATCGTCACTTTGTTTATTTTGTGTGACGAAATATTATCAAATATATTTGAAAAAATGTGTGACCAAATGTTTAACTTACTACATCTTTAAAAATTCCCCTAAAAATATTATTTCTAAAAACTTAAACTTCCCCCCAGAATATTTCATCCTAAAACTTCCATCCAAAATGTTTCCTCCAAAAACTTAAACTTCCCCCAAAAATATTTCATTCAAAACTTCCCTCTCAAAACATATTCTCATTTAAAAATTATATTATTTAATATTAATAAAAAAATTACTACATATTTAAAATTCAAAGTATTATTAAATATTATATATTCTAAACCACATTTGTTTTCTTCTAAATATAATATGTTAACGTATGTATATTGATTATGTTTATATATGTTTTTACTATATGCATATTAGTACCGGTATCGAATTTCCAGTACCGAATTGTTTTCAGTACCCACTTTTTGGTGTTTTCGATATTGGTACTTTCGGTTCGGTATGATACTGGTATTTATCGAATTTTACTTTCAAATATCGGTATCGTACTAATACTGTACCAAACATTTTTGGTACTAGTAGGTGTGCCCATATTTGACGATTTTCGGCATTGGTATTTTCGATACGGGTACCGAGGTCATCCCTAATCATATATGTTTTAATAGACCGCATTGGGCCTTAATGGGTCACAAAAGCCAGTATTGGCCCTTAATGGATCACAATCGACAATAGTATATCAAAGATGTATGAATGGACTATACTGGGCCTCAATGGATCACATGACCAATAGTGGGCCTTAATGGATGTTGGACCGTGTTCCGACCCTAAATAGTCAGTAAAAGGCAGTTCATCTTCAAAAACAAAGGCGGAATCAATGTAGATGAAGTAACACAACTGTTCCTTTCAATTTCTTCTTTATTAATGCTTTCTGAAATGATTTTGACAGAGTTCGGTTACCTAGCATATGAACAGGTCTCGCTCCAAGTTACATATGAGATCACATGTTCGGGTATTTATATTGCAGCTGATTTCGCTTATATGGCATGACCATATGAGCGAAATCACCATGTGACTAAAGAGCGAAATCACTAGGTGACTAAAAAGCGAAATCACCACTAACCTAATAAGCGAAATCCCTATCTTGCCTAATAAGCGAAATCACCTAAACATATGTTCATATGAACGAAATTACAATATTAAATCCTATTTAGACTTTCAAGTTCCTATTTTGTCTTATCTTAACCTAAGACTCAGTGCAAACGTAGTCAACAGACATTCCGTGCACCAACAGACTCCCCCTTGGATGTTGACGAAGTCTTTAGCTCAGAGTCTTCAGTCTTAATCATTTTGCCTTCTCATTCAGATTGTAACATTGTAAGTATCCATCACTCTCTTGATCAGCTTCACACTTTGACTCTTACACCAGGATATCATCACTGGCTCTATCATTAACAACTTTATCATCAGCAGGCTCCCCCTTTCGTCAAGCTTCCGTGCTTTTAGGGATCGACACCTAGCTTTCCAGCTACAAGCTCCTCCTAACTTTCAGCTTGTCTTCAGACTCCCCCTTAGACTCTGCTCTCGGGATCGTAGTCTGGATTACCTGCAATCACTCATACAACTATAAGTAACAACATTTTAAATTCCAGATATTGTAATCTAACAATTCAATCTCCTCAAAATCACTTCTCATGAATTTGGCAGTTTCATCGAATTGTATCAGAAACTAGCTCTATAACAATATAAGCATCCAAATCCCCCACAGTTAAACATCCAAGTCCAAATTAATGACCTTGGAGATATCACAAACTGTTTTTGATTTTTGATTTTAAAACTTCAAGTTTCAAATTAATGAACTTGTTTTATTCTCAGAAACACGATCAGCTTACTTAGATTTTGAAACTCAGCACTCAGACATTGGTTGTCGAAAATAAAGCAGAAATCAAAATCTTTTTGTATTTTCTGAAAATATAAAGCAATAACGAAATATGTACAAACATATTTACAGACAATATTTTTGTTTGAGTTTGCGTCAGAGGATCATATCAGTTTTCGACAAGTCACAAGTACCGTTGAGCTTTTTAACACTTTAAGTATTAAACAATTCACTTAGATTGTCGATATACTGATCCACTTAAATTTTCACACAAACTTCAACTGATTCAGGATACGAATTAGATGTTTTATGAACTTGGCTCATTCATGTGTCCCACCTCTTGAATATACTCCCGTATCCAGAATCCCAATAATCAGTCTTACAGGTGAGTATACTACAATGATATCTGTACATAAATTAGGTATGCGAGGGCCGAGGGATCTCAGGTCGATACTTCCGTATACGCAGAGAGATATCAGCTTCGACTTTACGGTATGTCCCCTTTAAAAGATCTTTTTGCTTACAACAGCAACGACTATCAATTTTATTGTTTCAACGGCATGCTGAGGGTTTAATGCTATGTTTCAAGCATTTGCAGAAAATATTATTCAAGGACTAGGTCAGAACTACCGTTCAGCAGAAGTCCCGGAATAATACCCCAGATATCATTGAGTATAAAGACCTAGTATATCAGATTATGAGACCTTTCAAACGAGATTTCAGGGGTTACCTATATATCCAAGTAGTGTTCCCCACGAAATTGTAAGACCCTAATTCATTTAACCTTTAAACGACGCAGCGGAATTTTGAGTTTGAAAATTTCTTCCATAACATACATCTTGTCATTCTAAAACTTCATATTATAATATACAAACATAGCTTATCAACACTAAATTACATATTTAAACATTCCCGTACAATCTGTCTTGCGACTCGATCTTCGATCTCTACTCCTTGGTAGTCCTCATGCCTTGTACTACCTGCGCTCACCACATAAAATTCATAACGTTAGTACGTATCATAAGCATACAAGATTTGTACACGTTTACTTTTCGTCCCATTAACTCTTTACATTCCGGCTTTCTTTCTGATCATACGATCCGTAGTGAGACTTCCTTGGTATCCTGCGTTACACTTCATTACCAGGCACGATATTATTATCGTTAGTACTCAATTTCATTAAATGCATGCGTACATACTTTCATACAACCTATACATACACTTACGATCACACATAGCAACATACATACCTATGTACCTACATACATACGTAGGTGCATACCTAAACACATCCATTCATACATACATACATACATACTTACATGCCTTCATACATACATACATACATACATACATACATACCTACCTACATACATACATACAAACCTACATACATACTTACATACATATCCTGCTTACATACTTACATACATACGTACATACTTATTCCATACCCTCTCACAACTCACATACGTACATATCTTTGTACATACTCAATTGACTACATATACATACCATCTATATACATCCTTACATACAAACACTTATACTCATACAACATACATACGTATATACCTACATACAAACCCATATTTATATCTTCAATCACCCATGGAAATATACCCGACTTATACTTGCCTACTCACATACGTCTGCATATATATAAATATCCTTATGTACTTGATTACTCACTATAAACTTACATACATTCGCGTATACTCGTTTACATACCTTCTACATACGTGTAAAGAGATACACAACATCCATACATACCTATCCACACATACGCCTACCATAAGGGTCTTAAAACATGAGTTAAACTAATCATACGCAACTTAAAACGCGTTTAAACGAGTTCCCGAGCCAAAACGGAGCACGAAAACAATTTTCGGAACAACTTACCCCGTCGCGCGACGCGACGGGGCGTCGCGCTACGCGACCCCCTTGTTTCAGCAGAAAGTTCGCAGCTGGTTGCTGCATATTTCCAGCGCGATCCGATTTCACGGAAACGGCCATAACTCACTCGTTTTTGATCCGTTTTACCCGATTCTTTTTCCTACGCGTCCGTAATTTACTTCCCCATCTAATGGAACTAAAATCCAACATTCGACTTAATATAATTTCCGACTTTTAACTCTTCGGCTTATTACCCTTTTACCACTTTTCGACCCGTTCATGCATACGTCAACATAACTTGTTCTTTTTACCTAAACCTCTTATAAACATAATAATATAATTGACATCTATCATAAATTACCAAAATCTTGGATGTCTTGCATCCTCTTAACGCCTTATCGTTCATATGCTTATTTTTGACCCGTTAAGGGTATTCGTGCATTAATTGGTCTACGGCTAACCAAACCATAATCCCCACTTCCATACTTGTCCAAAACCTTACACTAATCGAATAACTTGCTTCAAAACTACTTTTAAGCTCATTTACCCCAAAATACCCATCAAGGGCATTTTGGTCAACCTTAAACCCATCATTTACGACGAAGGACCTTAACACATATTTGGCCTCAAACGTCTTGTTTAATTCATTACAACACTTTATTACTTACTAGTACTAAGAAGTGATTACGGAAATCACTTACCTTATGCGTCCGTGCTCGTATCCGATTTCTCGCCTTTTCTTGACCCGTTATCCTTTCAAGCGTGAGTCCGTCTTGACACGCTTCCTATACTCTCTTTTCATCAAGATCACGCTCCTATTAGCATATGCATTCATACATGTTAACAATCATATCAATCGCATATTTCACCATTAACTTTCATTAATCCTTTCTAACAACATAACTCATATAATCATGTCCGTATACGTTTAAACTCATGTAACTCATCATGTCATTACATTTAACACGGATTGCTATTACATGTACCATACGACTTCCCATCAACCTACCTTTACGACAACGAGTCGAATCATGCTTCTTATACTTAGTTGACTTTCAAAAGTCAACTATTAACCATATGTAACTATCGACTTATCAACATATACCCGTAACATCATAATCGACTATACGGACGACACTATATACATTTTATCATTCACTTGATGTATGTACTACCTTTTAAGCATAACATACAACTATTTCAAGCACAATTCTTCTAAACTCATACATAACCCATCAAAATCAACTACTAATCATCATGTATCATTCCAAATGAACATTAAACATAACATCATCATATCCCTATACTTTCATCTAACAATAATTCATCATACCCACATAATACATCAATCATTCAACAAGACTTGAACATAAGAGATGATTCTAGGCATCATCTTCACCCTAACTAACGGGTGTCACCTCTAAACATCAAATTAACGCAAACCTTTCATAATCCATGTTCTACACGAGGATTCTAACCCTTGTACATGATTAATTTCATCTTAACTCACGGATTAGAACATAACCCACTTCGCCCATGATCACCAATCTTAGATTTAAAACATACCTTATGATCCTCTCGTGTTGGTGATCATTAATCCATGCTCGGTTATGGATTTGGGCCTTGATTCATCCTTCAAATTGAAGCTTTTAAAGAACTAGGGTTTTGGGGCTCTTGAGAGCCCCTGATCGATCCATCCAGAACACACACGAAGTGTGTGTTTGTGTGTGTTCTTTTTCTTTTTAATAACCCAGCTTTCGTTAGTTCCACTTTAGCCCCTCGGGTTTTGTCTTTTTAAAACATAACCGACACTATCTTAATCATTTAAGACTTTTGGCCATACCCTTAACTAGGTTAAATAGCCTAGTTATTTATTTCCTGACGTGTCACATAATAACATACAACAATTATTAACATTCAGATTTTTGGGGCGTTACAGAAATAAGTAAGTTTGAATTTAGGTTTATATCCCGAAAAAGTTTACTAAATGTATGACAACCTATCGGCATATCATCAGTGAGACTGTTTAACGCTATATAATCATTACAATTCTTTAGCATACTGTAACTGTCTACTGATGTACTATCATTTCCTCTTTTTACGCAAAAACTCAATTTTTGAATTTTATCATGTTTTTGGCTTTTTCAAATTTTCTAATGTTTTTGGATTTTCTGACAATTTTTCTCCCCCTAAAATGCAAAATCATTTAAAGAAAATTTGACAACCAATACTGATAGCTTTCGTCTCGCCATCCATTTTCTGCTTTTTGTGTACTTATTTGCAGAAAATCTAATATACCCCCATGATTTACAACACATTGATTTTTACAGTTTGAAAAACCGTGTTTCAATATGATGAAAGTAATCATGTTTGTTCAGCCGTGAGGGTTTCGGCATATTCAATCAACAAACAATCAAAACAAAATTAAAAACAACATATTTTTGGTTTTTCAAATTTTAACAAACTAAAAACATATTTTTGGTTTTTAATTTTTCAATTTTTAGGATTTTGAAAATATTGTTTATTTATGTACAGAAAACAATCAAACTAAACTCCCTGTTAAACCAAACCAGGGTCCTGCAACCTCTTCCTGTGCCAGGCTGCTCCAACTACCCTTCTCACAATCTTCAGCTTCGTTGAGCACCTGCACATTTCAAACTTTATTAATCATTTGAACAATTTAGCCCAGGTCTGTTGGACTTTAGGCATTTCAACACAATAATGTTCATTTAATTTCGGAAACTCTTTGTCATTTAAAACGTTTTCAATTTTGACTTCAACTGTCTCATCTTTTACCGACGTCACTTGTTTCTTAGCACTCCACATTTGACCTTCCGGAGTACCTCTTTTGTAAAAATTTGTCTCTTTTTGAACCTTTTGATGTTGAATAACATTTTTAGGTTTCCAAAACTCTTGAGGTTTTGTCATATCAACAGATGTTCTCCAACTCTGTGTTGTTCTCAATCTGGGTATGTGAGAATTCCAGGTCTGTCTTGAATCGAACCTGTTCGGGTTTGATTTCCAATTTTGATTTGAAGAAAACTTGTTTGTATTGTACCTCCAAGTTTGTTTCGAATCAAATCTGGTTGACCTTGATTTCACATCCTCAGATTTCTGTTTTTCAACATCAACAGGCTTTGGATTTGGACACTTTCGTGCAACATGTCCAATTTGATCACATTTAAAACACACTTTCTTTGAAACATCCTTGGCCTGTTGTTGTTTCTTTTTCATAGCATCAAACTCCTCATTAGACTGTTGTCCAAATTTGAGTTTTTCCTCTTCTTTCAAGCTTTTCCCTTGAACAAAATTCATCTTTTGTTGCAAATCCTGTTTTTCACTTTGATTCCAATTCCGTTTCTTTTTATAACCCAAACCAGCCTTCATGTTTTTCTTCTTGAAACCAGGTTTGTTATAAAAAGATTTATTACCTTTACCAGCAAACTTTGGAATCTCAGACTTATTAATTTCAACCATTTTAAAAACTTTATCAACCTTCTCTGAAATCACATTCTGAATCGAGAATACAACATCTAAGAATAATTTGTCCGATCCAATCATGGTATAAACCAATCCTTTTGAATCATCACTCAAATTTTTCTCGGATTTTGTGTTTTTCAGATAACCATCATAAAGATTTCCTTTATCTTCATCCTGTGATTCAGACTTACCTTTTGTAGACTCATCTTTCAAAACGCTTTCAACAACCTTACTTACCACCTCTGAATCATTAGCATCATCAGATTTGGAGTAAGTCACATCGATACTTTCAGGTAACTGGTCAGCTATGTTCAAACCCTTTGCCACCTTTTCCTCATCATAAAAAGTATAATTGTTTCTCAATGGTGGTGGTACCTGATGAAATTCTGAACCAATACCCTTTTTGCAATTTTCAGTATCTTTTTCATCTGGTGTGATGTTGAAAATGCGTTCGAGAATGTACGAAGAGTTATGATAACTTTGAAGTTTTGTAACAATCTTTTCTTTTTCAGCCAAGACTTGTTTAAGATTAGCAATTTCATCAACACATTTGTTCAATTCAATTTGCTTTTCTTTAAACTTTCTTTCATACATTTCTTTAGTGACTAAAGTTTCTGACAATCTTTGATCAAAACTTTTAACTTGGCTTTTCAAAGTATCATAAGCTTCTTGTACTCTCTGACTCGACCACTTTAAAGAATCATACTGTTTTTGTAAATCTTGAAATTTAGATTCTTTTTCAACACAATCGACACATTTTGCTGAACACAGTTGTCTATAAGCATCATTATCCTTTTCCAAACCTTGACATTTCTGTGTCAATTTTTCAACTTTTAGTTTCAAAATTTCTTCTTTTTCAATCATTTCTTTACATTTTATTGTGAAAACATTTTCAAGTTTAACTATGTCATTGTCTTTTGTTTTTATAATATCATCTTTTTCAGTACAGGCTTTGCACATTTCTATGCAATTCCTGCATTTGTTTTCTTTTTCATCAACCAATTCAACATTCGATAGATCAGAAGATTTTCTAACCTTAGTCTTATTCAGCACCGATTCTTCTGACTCAACTTTCTGATCTTGCTCTTTGTTCTCCACTTTTTCTTCTTTCTGTGCTTCTTCTATCTTCTGTTCTTTTTCAGCAGCAATCTTCACAACAGTCTTTACTTCTTCAATCATCTTCTTCAATTCTTCTTCTTTTCTCTTCTTCATTTCTACCACCTTCGGTAGACTTGCTTCACAAACCTCTCTTATCTTTTTCTCCAAATCAGGCAAATATGCTTTATCAGATAACCTTCGTGTGTTGAAAGTAGCCTGCCTTGGAACCAATTTTATTACAGCTTCGAAATCCACTTTTGATGGGTCAACAACTGGATTACCCCGTGGATCCATATAACATTCCAACTCTTCATTCCATCCTTTTGCTCTCTGGGCTTCTTTGAATGGTTCGTTTAATTTTCCAATTTCCCATCTTGCATAATCTGCTTTCCAATATCTATCAGGATCAGCATTAGCCACAAATGCATATCCAACTGCATCTTCTTCAGGGCAAACTTGACTCCAGTCGTAACCTTCATCGTCATATATAACTGCAAGAGCCCTTGATTTTTCTTCAGGCTGTTTCAATCTTGGTGGTTCAGACTTGTTCTGATGGTAAATTGCTTTCTTGTAATAATCTTCGTTGAACGGGTTTGCAGAATCATCATTAGCATACGCATTTCTGCACTCGCGCTTAAAATGACCTCTTTGTTTGCATTTGAAACATGTCACCTTAGATTTATCAAATCCCAGTTTGGTAGATGGTCCACCAATTGACTTTCTCCCCGTGATCTCCATGAACCGCTGTGCCCGACGAACTGCACTGGCCATGCACCATCTTATATCCATAAGTTCCATCTCCTCGGGGTCTAATTGATCATAATCTTCTTTCGTCAAGTTGGTGTTGCCAATCTTCCCTGCAACGAGGCTTTCATACGATTCAAGTACAGATGCCAAGAAAACCATCTGTTGTTTTGCCGATTCTTCGCTGAAATTCTGCCCATTCTTCAGATCCACTGCGATATTACACTGAAACAAATTCTTTGAAGCAGATTGACTTGAAGTGTTTGAAGAAGATCCACTGTGAAAACCACTGTGAAGACTTTCATTATTCACTGAACTTGAACTTTCTGCAGAAAATGCTTTTTTTGGAGATCCAGCCTGTGGTGCATTTCCTCTGTAGTAAAGCTCCACATTTTGCTGATAAGCTGGATTATTGACTTTAGATCTCTTTATCTCCAACTCGTGGCTTTCAAGCCTTTCAATCAGCAAATCCACTTTTAAATCTTTAGGCTTGATTGTGTTCTTCAACATTAAAGCGAAGTATTGCCACTCTTGATCATTTGGCAATGAATCAAACAATTTATCCACCAAATCCTCTTCAGAATATGTAATTTCATGTCTGGCTAACTCCATTTTCAGATGCCCAAATCTTTCGATCATTCTACAAACATATTCATTTTTCATACAACTGAATAAATCAAACTCTTTACGCAACAATTTCTTTTTGTTTTTGACAATTTCATTACTTCCTACACACTTTTTCCCTAACGCTTCCCACAAACTCTTTGAAGTTTTCTCTTGTTCAAGTAACGAGATAATATCCTCTCTCACTGACTGTTTGATTAATGTGATCATTTTATATTCAGCTACAAAATTTTTTGTATCTATGTCTGTGAAATCTTTTGCTTCTATTAACTCTCCTCCCTCTTTTACTGGTTCAGTGTATCCATTTGTCAGTTTTAACCAACTTTCAGGAGCGAAAGCTTTTACCCAACCCTCAAATCTGTTTTTCCACCAATTATAATCTTCAACTTTCATTAGCTTTGGTGGCTTCTGTTGGCTTCCGTACATGTTCTCAAACTTCAAATTCTCCGAAATCTCCTTCGAATATTCTCTCATCTCGGATCTTCTATCTGTCGAGTCGGAAGTGAATGCGTTGTAGAATGTGTTGTAGAATTCTTCACGGTTGCTTGACATCTTCAATTACCTAGACGTACAAACAAACACAGTGAGTTTAATCAATATCAAACAAATAAATCGGACGGGTATCCGATATGGCACTAAACAACAAATGTGTTGTACGATCAGATAGTCTGTTCACTTGATGCACACTATACGACAAATCAATATGCTGATCAATCGGTTAGAATGATATGCTATACAACAATGAACTTTAAAAAAATCTCATACACTTCTGACAAACTCATATGCACTATTAATTCAAATGGCCAACATACACATTTAATATCCTATGACTTCACACATTTCAATATGCTTAATTGTCAGTTCACATGCAATCTTAATATCAAACAATTAAAGTTGGTCGACAATCTCAATGTTATCTAAATTCTCATTGGACCGTTACACTAAGTGGACATCATATGAACTTCTGTTATTATGTAATAAAGTCACTTGGGCCTCTAACAATTATGAATCTTGGGCCGAGATATTCACGTGATAAATCTGACTTTAACAATTAAAGTGGCCGACAGATATATGAAAGTATAACATGCAAATTCTGAACAATCAATTACACTTCACATGTATGATCACTCTAAACCGAATAGATTTCTTGTTTCGATAAGTGCTACTGACAACACTGACTAAGGTTGACTAAGTGACAAATAAGCGAAATCAATTTTGATTTGTGACAAATGAGCGAAATCTGATGTACAGATAAGCGAAATCAAGTACAATCTGTCAATGTCCGAATGAGCGAAATCAGGTATGTTCAAATAAGCGAAATCAGATGAATATATCCCTCGATGTCCGTAAAAGCGGAATCACGTTTTAACTAGTTTTCACCATGTTTTAATCCGTATTTTCAACCTGAAACTTTCTAGGGTTTGTTATTAGTAGGTTTTACACGTTATACTAAAAAATCAGACCGTTTCAACCGTAGGAACCAGTTCAAATCGAAAAAGTATAAAAGAAAGTGAGTAGAAATGAGAGAATCGTGTAGAATCAAGCTGTAGTAGTATGAACTCCTCGTCCTGCGCTCTGATACCACTTGTTGGACCGTGTTCCGACCCTAAATAGTCAGTAAAAGGCAGTTCATCTTCAAAAACAAAGGCGGAATCAATGTAGATGAAGTAACACAGCTGTTCCTTTCAATTTCTTCTTTATTAATGCTTTCTGAAATGATTTTGACAGAGTTCGGTTACCTAGCATATGAACAGGTCTCGCTCCAAGTTACATATGAGATCACATGTTCGGGTATTTATATTGCAGCTGATTTCGCTTATATGGCATGACCATATGAGCGAAATCACTAGGTGACTAAAAAGCGAAATCACCACTAACCTAATAAGCGAAATCCCTATCTTGCCTAACAAGTGAAATCACCTAAACATATGTTCATATGAACGAAATTACAATATTAAATCCTATTTAGACTTTCAAGTTCCTATTTTGTCTTATCTTAACCTAAGACTCAGTGCAAACGTAGTCAACAGACATTCCGTGCACCAACAATGGATCACAATAAATAATGGTAGATCAAATATGTCTTAATAGAGCATATGGGCCATAATGGGGCAGAATGGTCAATAGGGAATTACATGTATGTTAAATGAGTCATATTGGGCCTTAATGGATCACAATGGACAATAGTACATCAAATGTATCTTAATGGACCATATTGGGCCTTAGGGGATCACAATGGCCAATAATGGATTATACACGTCTTAATAGACTGTATTTGGCTTTAAAGGAGCATGATGGACAATAGTTGATCATATATGTCTTAGTGGACCATATTGAGCCTTAATGCATCACGATGAAAAATAGTAGATCATACATGTCTTAAATCTTAATGGACTATCTTGGGCTTTAATGGATCACAAAGGACAGTAATAGATCAAATCACCTTAGGTCCTAAGGGGTTAGATCAAGTTATAATGAGTTATAAGAGGTCTGAACTATTAAGTGCTGAACCAGTAAAACCATTAAGAGTCTGAACTATTAAGTGCTGAACCAGTAAAACCATTAAGAGTCAGTATAATGCTTAACCATTTAGAGGCAAATGTATGGCCAATTCAGATTAGAGGTCTTAACCATTCGGACTCAGTATAATGCTTAACCATTCAGAGGAAAATGTCTGAACCATTTAGACATATGCTCGCGAAACAAACAGTCTGAACCATTAAGTGTTGATGTCACATTAGATCTTAAATTGTTACATCTAATTTAATGATAGTTGTTTCAATGAGTTTTATTTGCTTGGTGATTCTGCTTTCGGGTTGAAGCATGATATGGGTTTGGATGTTGAGTGGTCTGTTGAAAAACAACATAAGTTGGATGAAGGTCTTTCCATGTATGGATTTTGTTTTATAGGTATAGTTAATGTTAATATATACCAATACTCTCATCGGAAACTTGATGTGTTTCCAGATGTTTTTTTATTTATTGTTTATGGGTTAAATCTGTATGAAATTAGGCAAAAATAATTAGATATCTCTAATTGTCTATGTAGGAATATGATTGTTAAGCTGAGCTAACCTTTAAGCATTCGTTGTAGTTGTATAAGTGGCATTGGTACAGGTCAAATTGACTCAATATGGAATTCCAATTAATTATTTGGTTGCTTGCAGTTGCAACATATCTGGATCTTGAAGATTTAATATGATGTTCTTGTAGAAGAAGTTGATCTGATTCAGAGTAAGTTAATGTATCCTGTGACAACAATGTGAATATCAAACCATGGCTAATATGATTTTGTTTTTTATTTTATTACTAGGTATGGGTTTGTGCTCGGTATTGTGTTGCTTTCGATGGCAACATGGATGACACTACTAATCTTCAATTCCATGGTTATTTGTGGTGCTCGTGTTCCTGGACGAGTGCTTTTTAACTCAGTTTCTTCTCTTCTAATAACACATGGCATAAAATTCAATGGTAAGAAGTTTAAATAGAAGACCTGTTTGTCAATCTTGTGCAATGCTCTAACTGTAATTACCATTTTTTGTAGGCATGTATGCATTCATTATTGGAAGTTATGTCATCTTTACTATTTGTAGACATGTATGCATTCATTATCGGAAGTTATGTCATCTTTACTATACTCGCTGCTGTAAGATACCCAGTTAGTCATATTTAAACATGGAGAGCTACAGTCTTATTAGGTCAAATATTGAAATGGTGTTCTGTTGTGAAAAGTTCTGTATTGTTCTCTATTTGGGTAAGGTCGTGTTTCCGGTTAGAGATAGTTCAGGAGTTCCGTATGCCATTTGTTCCATATGTCGTGTTTCTGTAGCCTTTCATCATCCTGCAGGTATGCTCCACTTGTCTTCATTTTTATGTTAAAAATAAGGGGTGCAAACGAGCCAAGCATATTGAGCCCAAGCCCGAGCTTCATTTATCGAGCTTGATCCGGCTCACGAACCTATACAAGCCCACTGTCTATTTCATTTTTCTTAATATATCACATATATATTTAAATTATTATTATTATTATTATTATATTATATAAAATAACTAAATTTTGTATAAACTAATGATTCCAACTAATATAAATTAATTAATAAATAAAAAACAAGTTGAACCCAGGCCAAGCTCAAGCTTCAAAAACTACCTACGAGCCCGAGCTCATGCTATAGATACAAAGCTCGAATCGAGCTCGGGCTCAGGCTCGGCTCGTTTGCACCCCTAGTAAAAATGTTATTACATTCTGCTTGAAAATAACAATCAATCTTGTTATCACTTGGAAGGTTTAGAAGCTAACTTAGCATCAGTTTTGGAGTTAATGGAGTTTTGGCAAGGCACATGGCTCGGAAGCTACTATAATGGAGGAGTTTTTTTTTGGTATGTTAGTGATTGGTATTGCACTATGGCTTTAAATCGATTGTCTGCTAGCTTAAACTTTTTAGTCCATAAGCTTTTTATAACATGATGCATAACATCGATTTTTTAACACAAGAATGGTTTGAATGTTTGATCGCACACTCCCTTACAAAAAAATTCAAACTAGCTATAGCTGTTTAGACAAAACTAAAGTTATCAATATCAACTTTGTCTATGAGTATCTAAGTATTCATTGAAATGACTATTAGGGAAATACATCTCATAACTACATTTGTAGTGGCCCACTCAATTTAGGGTTGTAATCGAGCCGAGTCAAGCCAATCCAGGCTAGGCTCAAGCTCAAACTTAGATGAGCCAGCTCGTCTCGGCTCGATATTTTTTTCGAGCTGAAAAGTCGAACTCGAGCTCGGCTCGTAAAAACTGAGCCAGCTTGAGCCCAATCGAGCCGACTCATTTATTTTTTTAATTTTAAATAGTTATTTTTACAAATATCGGTAACATAGAAACAAAAACAAAAAAAACTAACTCACATTTCTATAAAAAATAAAAACATATTGTATATACACACACATATATACGAGCCAAAGAGTCGAACCACCGGCTGAGTCATCGAGCCAAGCCACGATATAAGCACCTTGGCTCGATTACAAAACAAGCTGGTTAGGCTTGAAAACAAATCGAGTTTTTTTTCCGAACGAGCCATCTTCGAGCTTTTTTTTAGCGAGCCTCGAGTCACAAGCTTTTTGAACACCCCTAACTCGATTCCTAGTTCTATTTGGTTAGCATGCAAGCTCTTGGATTTATAGGGGTTCTTTCTTAAACAAGGTATATGAGTTAAATGTTAATGTGATGAAGATAATTGGAGTTTTGAAATCTCAAGGCTTGTTTGATCATATCATTAGAAAGAATGCTTTTAGCATTTATTTATATAATATTATCTTCTTATTATTTTTGAATTTGTATTGTTGATGTTCAGAGATGGTTTGCCTTCGCGAATCTGAAAAACATCCATAATTAATGGCATCTATTCCTAGATGGGCTATTGCGAATGGCGCTGGTGTTATTTTAAGTGAATGCGATGAAGAAGTTGTTAACGGCACACATGAAAAGCATCCACAATTGTAGCAGATGGGTTTGTTGTTGTTGCAAGTTGCTAGTTGCTAGGAGTGATGAATGTTCTCTTGTAGTTGCTGCTTCATTTGTAGATAATTTTTTATTAAAAGTTTGTGTCTTTATTATTTACATTGAAATTTATGTATGGATTTATGTTTATTATTGCTAATATTATATGTTTTTAAGTTTTCTCATACATTTTTGTTGTTTTTAATTACTTTACAAAAATAAATATATATGTGTGACCAAAAGTTGGACAATAGCCACATCTAAAATTACAAAATTTCATGTGGTTGTAGATGATCATTAGCCACACCATAGTTATTTTGTTTGTGTGACGCAATGATATCTGACGTCATAAGAAAAAAAATATGTGTGACCAAAGGTTAGACAATTGACATACTTAAAATTACAAGATTTCATGTGGCTATAGATAACCATTATGTGTGACCAAAGGTTAGACAATAACCACACTAAAAATTACAAAAAAATCATGTGGCTATAGATAACCATTAGCTACACCATAATTATTTTGCTTTTGTTTGTGTGAGCAATGATACCAAACGTTATTGGAAAAACAATTATGTGTGACCAAATGTTAGACAATAGACATACTTAAAATACAAAATTTCATGTGGCTATAGATAACCATTATATGTCACTAAAGATTAGACAATAGCCACACTTAAAATTACAAAGTTTGGTGTGGCTATAAATAACCATTAGCCACATCATAGTCACTTTGTTTGTGTGACGAAATAATAATAAATATCATAGGAATAACAAATATGTATGACTAAAGGTTGGACATTAACCACAGTTAAAATTGCAAGTTTTTTTTTTTGTGTGTAGTACACGTTTTTAGCCACACATACAATAAATTTATGTGACTATATATTAGAAATGATCACACTTACAATAAATATATGTGACCGTTGCTACCCTTTAGCCACACGTAATGGACACAATGTTTGATTAGAACAATCCTTTTCGCCACAATGTTCTTTAATTTGTGTGGTTAAAACAAACATTTTAGTAAATTCATGTGACTGTATAATAGAAATAGTCACACTTAAAGTAAATTCATGTGGCTGTTGCTACCTGTTAGCCAAGGGAATGCTTGATTTCATCAAAAAAAAGTGTCATTTAGCCACACTTTAATGATGCTACGGTCACTAAAAAGCGTGTGTGGCCTTATGATACCTATGATGACTCGACCTTTGGTCACACTTGACTTGAAAAAAAAAAGTGTGGCGAAAGGCCTATAGCCACACTTTTCTTGTGTGGCCATAGGCATATTTTGACATAGTGAATAACCACACATAGAATTACAAAATTTAATATAATTATACATAACTATTAGCCACACTTTGGTTTTTGTTTGTATGATGGAATGATAGCAAATATCATGGGAAAAACAACTATGTGTGACCAAATGTTAGACAATAGCCACATCATCATCACTTTGTTTTTATTGTGTGACGAGATGATTACAAATGTCATATAAAAATATATATGTGTGACCAAAGGTTAGATAATAGCCATACTTAAATTACAAAATATCATGTGGCTTTACATAATCATTAGCCACACCATAGTCACTTTGTTTATTTTGGTGTGACGAAATATTAGCTAACGTCATGGGTAATATGAATATGTGTGACGAAAGGTTAGACAATAGGCACACTTAAAATTAAAAATTTTCTTGTGGCTTTACATAACAATTAGCCACAGTATTGGTGTAAATTTTTGTTAATATATAAGTTGTGTTGTTTGTTTTTTGCCGTCCCGGTCTTCGGGTTCGGTTTGTGTTAATGAAGTTTTCTTTAAAAAAAAACCTGACATTAAAACTAAACTATTATGTTTGTTTTAGAGTTGATTACACAAACAGTTATGATTTGAGGGTCTAACTTCAAAAGGTTGAATGTTTGAGATGGTTTTTGCTTTGTAATATGTTTGGTGACTACCACTAACCTCAGCTAAGAAATCTATTTAAAATGACTATTTTATTCTTTTAGTGAAAACACGAGGACTATATGTCACACCCCAACCGATGGCGGAAACATCGGGGCATGGCACTGAGCGAAACAGATTGTCCAGAAGTTTCCATAACAATTATCATTACCAATTAATTTAAAATAACATGTCCCATACCATGTCTTAAAAGGCAAACAAATTATTACAGACAAATCCAGTCAAATAGTTCTGTTCCGACAACTCAGATTCTTATTACAGACAGTTGTTTATTGTTGACCTAGGTCTTTCCTAGCCTCGATTTCACACCACAGGAAGCAATTAAGCATCCTAAACACCCGCCACATACGTTAAAATAAAGTCAATACATATAATGTAAAGGTGAGCATACAAGTTTGATAGTAGCATATAGAGTTTGAATTCGTTTACGCATAACCAGCACGTACACATAGTGAAATGAAGCACGTTAGTTATCGACATAGATCCATCGATACCAATGACTGCGGGTTGACTGCCCGAGGCAGTTCGCAATACATGATTACCACCGTAATCCATGCAAGTAATTGTCCTTAACAACCCCCGTGTGAACGGGTGCTGAGTCCAAACTATAGTACTATCGTTGCTAAGGCAGGTTGACAGCATTCCATGTGTAAACATAACAAACAAGCATTCATAAGCCACGTATAACATGCATTAACGGTTAGCGTTCAAATAGTATGGAGTAGTGTGTTTGATGTGATTTGAATAGTTGTAACGTATGTAACCCCAAAAGTGCTTAAAGCAAAAGGGATCGAGTATACTCACAGCGGTTGATGGATTGAAGGGAGCGCTTAGCGAGTAAGGTTAGCCTGGATAGATTTGATAGCATAACGATAAGTGACGCGTAAAACGATACAGAGTGTGAGTGGTTCGGATAGTAGCTCGATCGGATGGTAACCCGATCGGACAGCAATCCGTGCGGATAACAATTCGTTCGGATGGTCATCCGGTCGGACAGCTTGTCCGGTCGGATGACTATTCGAGTGGATTGTTTCTTCCTATAAGAAAGATGTGTTTGTGTATGATGGCCTAACTTTTGAAGTTTTCGTTGTAGCATTTTGAAAGCATTGAAGTATCTCTATCCATCAAGTTGGTCGATCGGATGGCGAGTCGTGCGGATGGCAATCCGTTCGGAAGGTCATCCGGTCGGACGGTGACTTAGTGGCGAGGTTACTTAGTGAGAGCAGTTCTCAACAGAAGAGTCACTCGTTCGGATGTCCATCCGATCGGGTGGCAACCCTGTTAATGAACATGTTGAAAATTGTTTAAGTCTTTAAAGTCTTAGTATCTCATGATCCGAAGAGTAATCCGGTCAGAGGGTCGTTCAATCGGATAGCAATTCGTTCGATACTCAAACTTCAGATAAGGTTGTTTAAGTGTGGGTCCCAAAGTGGTATCCGTTCGGACAGCAATCCGTTCGGGTAGCCTATCCGCTCGGACATCAATCCGGTCGGACAGCATTCCGTTCCGATTGTCCCGTTCGTCTTACACTTGGTTGTTTTGATTGTTTGTCATTTTATCGAGACGTTGTGACAACGTGTTTAAGCAACGGAACCCCATTTTGACCCAAGTGACCAGACCATCCAGGAATCACCCCAGTTCGGCCAGTTACCGGCTCAAGACGGTTATTCTTGTTTAACCCGAAATCGGTGGTCTCGTGAGTAGAATCTGGATCTTGGACTAGTACAACACTAAGGATGAGTAGGAGACTAGTACAGAGCCGATTCTATCGGTTTTGAGTGTATTAAGTGTAAAAGAGTTGAAAGAAAGTTAGAAACCATCTTTCAATCCTTTTTCACCACTCTTATGTTGGGATCTTTACAAGATCTTCGTGTGTTTGTGTGAAAATCGGTTAGATCTCAGTTGCTCTTGGTGGATTGAAGTCAAAACATGAAGTTCTTCAAGAACACATGATGACGTCATCCTAGAACACCCGAAATCTAGTGATTTCACGGTTAAAAGTTAAGATTTAAAAGATAGAAAGGTGTAGGAGTGCGTGTAGATCAAGAAAGTACAAGATTTAGGGCGAGATCTTACCTGGATTGAGAGAAATCGAAGAAAAGGTGGGGAGCACGAATGGTTCGGACAGAGGGTTTCCAAAAGTGGAAATGATTCCAAAAGAGGAAAGGGCTATCCGATCGGATGGTTCACCGCCCGGATGACTATCCGGTCGGATGACATCTCGTTCGGATGGCACCTGACCTGTGACCAGGGGCTATTCGGTCGGATGGCTATCCGGCCGGATGGCACTTGGTTCGATCGTTTGACGCGACGATTTTTAGCGTTTCGATTTCGATTGCGAGCAGCTCGACACGATATGGTTTCCTAGTCAAATTACTTTCAGTCCTAACTATTCATATCGAGCGCTGTCTCTTCTCCACTAATTATCATAGTTCGATTTCGATTGCGATTGAGTTCGATTGCGTTTCAAGTTTCGATTGAGTTCGACTGATTCCCACAACACATATAATTAAAACATGCACAAATAACACATAAGGCACACACACACGTATAACAATATTTCAAATGCGTAATTCGGGTTTCGATTCGACTCACCGTCGATTTGATTAACATAGTTTGATTAGTTAACTTTATCGCATTGTTACTTCCTATAATTCACAGTGGCGAGTTGATTAGATAGCGATTAGCACATGTCGATTTTAGTAATTAACAACACTTACTCCACATAATGCAATTAAAATAAAGGAATTACTATAAGTCAAGTTCGTATAATCGGTCGTTGACTTTGACCTTGACTTTGACTTTGACTTATGACAACACGGGGTGTTACAACCTCCCCTAGTTGAGGGAATTTCGTCCCGAAATTAAGCCGTAAGTCGTACCACACCGTGAATCACTTCGGAGCACTTTCTTTCTCTAGACTTTCTCCAAACAGCTGCGGGTACTTCGCCTTCATTTCGCTTTCGAGTTCCCAAGTGAACTCTGCGCCTCGTTTGCCTTCCCATCGGACTTTCACAATAGGAATGCGCGAGCGTCGGAGCTGCTTGGTTTGGCGATCCATGATTTCGACAGGCTTCTCCACGAAGTGCAATGTCTCGTTTATTTGGAGGTCATCGAGAGGTACAATTAGGTCATGTTCAGCCAGGCATTTTCGGAGGTTTGATACGTGGAAAGTCGGGTGGACGTTACTCAATTCCTCCGGTAGTTCGAGTCTGTAGGCGACTTTTTCGATCCTTTCCAGAATCTTAAAAGGTCCAACGTATCGAGGCGCTAGTTTCCCTTTCTTGCCGAATCTGACCACTCCCTTCCAAGGTGAAACCTTTAGGAGTACGTAGTCGCCAACGTCAAATTCAAGGGGCTTGCGTCGTCTATCGGCGTAACTTTTCTGTCGGTTCCGAGCTTTCACTAGATTGTCCCGGATTTGGAAAATTTTGTCTGTCGTTTCTTGCAGTAGCTCGGGACCGGTTAGTTGCGAGTGACCGATCTCGTGCCACACAATAGGCGATCGACATTTCCTTCCGTATAAAGCCTCGAATGGTGCCATCTGTATGCTGGAATGATAACTGTTGTTGTATGAGAATTCGACTAATGGCAGGTATTTATCCCAGTTACCACCGAAGTCTATGACACCCGAACGGAGCATGTTTTCAAGGGTACGAATCGTTCTTTCAGTCTGACCGTCGGTTTGAGGGTGGAAAGCGGTACTTAGATTAAGCGATGTACCAAGAGCCTTTTGAAACGTTTCCCATAGTCGTGAAGTAAACCGAGCACACGATCAGAGATGATGTCACGAGGCGTCCCATGATTACAAATGATCTCCTCGGTGTAGATTCGGGCTAATCGTTCTACCTTGTAGTCTTCTCGTATCGGCAGAAAGTTAGCTGATTTAGTCAAACGGTCAACAACAACCCATATGCTGTCGTGACCTGATGACGTGTGCTGAAGCTTCGTTATGAAATCCATAGCTATACTTTCCCACTTCCACATAGGAATTGGTGGTTGTTCGAGTAAGCCAGAGGGTCTTTGATGTTCAGCCTTGACTCTTGCACAAGTTAGGCATTTTCCAACGTAAAGAGCAATATCCCTTTTCATGCCCGGGCACCAGTACTTGTAGCGAAGGTCCTGGTACATTTTGTCGGCACCGGGATGAATAGAGTACCGAGATTTATGGGCTTCGTCCATCAGGATCTGTCGCAAATCGGTCCGCTTAGGGATCCAAATTCGGTCCAGAAAGTGGAATATCCCATTGGATTTGCTCACAAGTTGGGCTCCATCGTGGTAGATTAGTTCCTTCTTCAGTGTGCGTTCATTAAAACATGCATGCTGAGCTTCGCGAATGAGGGTTTCGAGATCGTGTTGGGCTTGAACATTACGAGTGCTAAGCAGATAACTCCGTCTGCTAAGTGCGTCAGCAACAACATTTGCTTTGCCTGGGTGATAACGGATGATGTATAAGAATTTATACATCTTTTAAACGTCAAATACGCCCCGTTTATGCGAAAACTCTTTGTATTTTCATTGATTTTGGTACTCATTTGAGTTGTTTGTGAAAATACAGGTCCGGGCTTCGGCCCGGTGATGAAACGAAGGCTTTTGGAGAAAAATGGAGCAAAAACGGAACAATTAAGCAAACTGCCAGATATGGCACGACCGTGCCACCCATGAGCACGACCGTGCCAGCCACTCCGACATCGGCACTCTCGATCAGCACCATCATCCAGCACCAGCACCATCAAAAATCAAGGGAGCACGACCGTGCCATATGGTGGCATGACCGTGCCAGGTCAATTTTGTCCCCAAATCAGCTTGTTTCCGAGAATAAGTGAATCATGACCGAGCACTATCGACTGGCACGACCAGACAATGCCCGAGCACGGTCGTGCCACCTCGGGAACTTTTGAGCGGGATTTTTCCAAAAATGGTAGCATAGTTGGTCAACATTCAAGAAAGTGGCTCTGACACTTGCCAAGCACGACCGTGCCAAAAGGTGGCATGGTCGTGCCATTCTCCCAGCAGCTTAAATACGAGTTTCTAGCTCATTTGGAGGAGAGTTGGAGCATTTTGGTGACTTTTTCTCTCAAGAATCTGGTCTTGGAAGCTTGTTGGAGCCAAGAGGGGGCCTTGAAGAGGACTTAATCACTTGAAGATCTACTCAAACATCATTTTAATCTTGTCTTTAACTTGGTTAGCTTATTACTTTATGAACAATTTATGTGTCTTTGCACTTGATTTGGTAGTCATGAGCCTTATGGGCTAAACATTTGAGTTGTCTAAACTTTGTTGAAGCTAATGAATATGTGATAACATGGAAGTAGATGTGATGATTGTTCTTGTTAATCTTCATGTTGGTATTTAATCTTGTTCTTGGAGTTCATGTGTATGCTTAAAGTTCTTGTTCTTGAATGTTTGCTCATAAGCATTTACATGTTGTGTTGGAAAGCCCATGTAAAGATTATGATTATTGAATCTTGTTAACTTGTTAGTATGATTCATAGCATGAAACTAGGAATGGTGATTGCTAATGTGATTGAATGATGATTTGAGCATATGTATGAATTCTTGCATCTAGATTTGGAAAGATCATGAGTATGTTTATATGGATTCTATAGTTTGTGTTCTTGTTAGTTTGATGATTTAGGCCAAAGTTATTAGCTAGCATGACCATGCTTGTGGTTCATATCAAGAACATGATGATAGTGCCAACTACTTGAAACCAAGTTAGGGTGATTAGTGTGTTGTTCATATTAGTTTTCCCTAATTTGTAGAGTTAGGAGTTTTGACAAACAAATAACTCATGATTAAAGATTAACATCAACTTAGCAAGTGAGCTTAAAAGAATAATTTTTAGGTGATTAGAATGTTAATTCATTTTTAGTTTTCCTAAGAATTATAGACTAGGAAGCCTTGATTGGGGACTTAGTTAAATTTAGAGCTTGCATCATCACAAAACCTTCCACCTTGTTGTCATATGTTTGTTAGTGGAGTTCATCAAGTGGACGACTACACAGCCATGACAGCACGTATGGATGCCTTATCTTCGAAATTTGATCGAGTGATGGAGATGCACTCGAGAGGTTCTTCGAGTGGGGGAGCATATCAGGTAGGTGATTTTCAGACGGGAGAGATGCCACACGAGCATGTTGATTTTATGGGAAACCAATACCGTCCTCAAAATAATCCCTACAGCAATACTTATAATCCGGGGTGGAAGAATCACCCAAATTTCAGTTGGAGGCCCGATGCTTCTAATCTGCATCCACCCGGATTTGCTCCACGTCCCCCAGCTCCAGCTCAGGGAGCATATGGTCCACCTCGACCTCAGCAGGGACCTTCAGCTAGCGAGCCTAGTGTGCATGATATGCTTAGCCAGATCTTAGCCGGTCAGAACACTCAAAAGGCCGAGAATGAGAAGCGGTTTAAGGAGTATGACGGCCGTTTCACGAGGCACGAGAGTGAGTTGAGAAGCCAAAAGGCTTCCATGCAGACCATTGAGAACCAAGTTGGCCAGATTGCCAAGATGTTGTCTGAGAGACAACAGGGGGGCCTTCCGAGCAACACAGAGACTAATCCTAATGCTACTGCAAAGGCCATCACGTTGAGAAGCGGCAAGACCGCTCAACCCATCCCTCCGGCTGTTCCAGCAAAGCCGGTTGATGATGATGAGGTTGATGAGGAGATTGAGTGTGAGTCTCCGGGTGAGGTGCAACAGAGGCGAGTCCCAGCAAGTACCGCACGACCCAAGGAGCCAGTGAGAGAGTATGTCCCTCCCATTCCATATCCGGGGAGGTTGAAGAAGCAGAAAATGGAAGAACACTATGGTAAATTCCTCGAGCTTTTTAAGCAACTTCATATAAATTTACCATTTGTTGAGGCACTTGTTCAAATGCCTAAGTATGCCAAGTTTCTGAAGGATATCCTATCCAACAAAAAGAAACTTGAGGAGCTTTCGCAGGTGACCTTGAATGAAGAGTGTTCGGCGGTTCTTCAGAACAAACTATCGAAGAAGATGAATGATCCTGGGAGTTTCACTATCCCTTGTTTGATTGGTAGTTTGTCGGTCAGCAATGCTTTAGCTGATCTTGGAGCTAGCATAAACCTCATGCCATATGCGGTTTTTGCTAAGCTAGACTTGGGAGAGCCCAAGTCGACTCGTATGAGCATTCAGCTAGCCGACCGTTCAGTGAAGTATCCTCGAGGCATAGTTGAGAATATGCTGGTGAAAATCGACAAGTTTGTCTTTCCTGTCGATTTCGTGATTCTAGACATGGATGAGGACAAAAATGTTCCACTTATCTTAGGTCGCCCATTCTTAGCCACTGCGAGAGCCTTGATTGATGTCTGCACCGGTAGACTTACTCTTAGGGTTGATGATGAGGAGGTTACCTTTGACATTGGGAAATCCATGCAACACTCGCAAAGTCAGGATGATACACTCTACTTCATTGAGACTATCGACACATATGTGAGTGATCATCTTCGTGATGCATTCGAGGAGGATGTTGTGGACACACAGCTGCTAGGAGGGGAGGACTTTAGTTCACCTAGGGTGGACCGATTAGTCGAGGAGGTGACCTGTCTGATAGGTCACGCGTCTCCCCCGTGTCCCGAGGTTTTTGAGGTTGTGGATCGCGTTGCTGAGCCTAAAGCACGCCCTTCTATTGAGGATCCACCTTCGGTTGAGCTTAAGGAGCTTCCAGATCATTTGGAGTATGCTTTCTTGGAGGGTGAGACTCATCTGCCCGTTATCATTTCTGCCGGATTGTCGAAGGAAGAGAAGGATCGATTGCTTGTAGTTCTGAAGCAGCACAAGAAGGCGATCGCTTGGAAGATTATGGATATAAAAGGGATCAATCCATCCTTTTGTACCCATAAGATTTTGATGGAGGAGGACTTTAAACCTGTAGTACAGCATCAGAGGCGTTTGAACCCCAACATGCAGGAGGTTGTGAAGAAAGAGGTCATCAAACTACTTGATGCAGGTTTGATATACCCGATCTCTGATTCACCATGGGTTAGCCCTGTACAGGTAGTCCCGAAGAAAGGAGGCATGACAGTGGTGACCAATGAGAAAAACGAGTTGATTCCTACTCGTACTGTCACCGGATGGAGAGTTTGCATAGACTACCGCAAACTCAATGATGCCACGAGGAAGGATCACTTCCCACTACCTTTCATTGATCAGATGTTAGGGAGGTTGTCGGGCAGGATGTACTACTGCTTCCTTGATGGTTTTTCGGGTTATTTTCATATTCCCATCTCTCCTGAGGATCAGGAGAAGACGACATTCACATGTCCCTATGGCACATTCGCCTACCGGCGGATGCCCTTTGGACTGTGTAATGCCCCGGCCACATTTCAGAGGTGTATGGTGGCCATTTTTCATGACATGATCGAGGACTCCATGGAGGTTTTCATGGATGATTTTTCTGTGTTTGGGAGTTCTTTTGATCAGTGTCTCGGGAATCTGAAAAGGATGTTGGCTAGATGTGAAGAAGTCAACCTGGTGTTGAATTGGGAGAAATGCCACTTCATGGTGAAGGAGGGCATTGTGCTTGGGCACAAGATTTCACAGGCGGGGCTCGAGGTTGACCGAGCCAAAGTCGAGACTATTTCAAAGCTCCCGCCTCCCACATCCGTGAAATCTATTAGGAGTTTTCTAGGTCATGCAGGTTTTTACCGGCGATTCATAAAGGACTTTTCCCAAATCGCCCGTCCCATGACTCAGCTCCTCGAGAAGGATGCCCAGTTTGTTTTCTCCGATGAGTGCCTTCGGGCATTCGAGCTGTTGAAGGAGAAGTTGGTGAATGCCCCGATCATGGTTGCTCCCGACTGGGAGTTGCCATTTGAGCTGATGTGTGATGCGAGTGACTTCGCAGTCGGGGCCGTCTTGGGTCAAAGGAAAGATAAACACTTTCATCCGATTTACTATGCGAGCAAGACCTTGAATGACGCTCAGGAGCATTACACCACGACAGAGAAAGAGCTCCTAGCTGTGGTCTTTGCCTTCGATAAGTTTCGGTCGTATCTTGTCCTTTCCAAGACCATTGTGTACACGGATCATGCAGCCCTTCGGTATCTTTTTAGCAAGCAGGATGCTAAACCGAGATTGATACGTTGGATTTTGTTGCTGCAAGAATTTGATATTGAAATCCGTGATAAAAAAAGGGCTGAGAATTTGGCAGCCGATCATTTATCTCGACTTGAGCATTCCGAGGAAAAGGAATCTCGTGGGCCTAACATCAATGACAATTTCCCCCACGAGACCCTCATGAGGATCGAGACTAATGATGATTCCCCATGGTTTGCTGACTTTGCAAACTACCTAGCTAGTGGCATCCTGATCAAGGGGATGACCCATCAGCAGAAGCGAAAGTTCTTTGCGGATGTTAAGCATTACTTCTGGGATGACCCTTACTTGTTTAGGGTAGGAGCGGATCGGATGATCCGGCGATGCGTGCATGGTGACGAGGCGAGGGATATTTTACGCCACTGTCACGAAGGACCCACGGGAGGCCACCATGGAACGAACAACACGGCAAGGAAAGTGTTTGATGCCGGATTCTTTTGGCCGACTATTTTCCGTGATGCCCATGAGTGGGTGAGGTCCTGTGATGCTTGCCAGAGGGCGAGCAACATTTCTGCACGCCATGAGATGCCACAAAACGGCATCCAAGTTTGTGAGGTTTTTGACGTATGGGGGCTAGACTTCATGGGCCCTTTCCCGACCTCTTTTGGGAACCGCTACATCCTCGTTGCTGTTGATTACGTTTCAAAGTGGGCTGAAGCACAGGCTTTGCCCACTAACGATGCGAGGGTAGTGGTGAGGTTTTTGAAAAAGTTGTTTGCTCGCTTCGGTGCCCCGAAGGCGTTGATTAGTGATCGTGGGACGCATTTCTGTAATGCTCAGCTTGAGAAAGCATTGTCCCGATATGGTGTGCAACATCGATTCTCTACACCATATCATCCGCAGACGAGCGGACAGGTCGAGGTTACTAATCGGGGTATCAAGCGGATTCTGGAGAAGACGGTTAATTCTAGCCGTAAAGATTGGTCCGAGAAATTGGATGATGCACTGTGGGCTTTCCGGACCGCCTACAAGACTCCTATAGGCACCACACCGTTTAAATTGGTCTATGGGAAGTCTTGTCATTTGCCTGTTGAACTCGAGCACAAAGTATACTGGGCTTTGAAGACAGTTAATCTTGACATGGCTGCTGCGAGTGAGAACAGGTTTGTGCAGATTCATGAGGTTGAGGAGCTTAGGCACGATGCGTATGAAAGCTCCAAGCTGTACAAGGAACGTACTAAGACGCTTCACGATGCCCGCTTGAAGGACAAGAAGGAATTCCGAGTGGGTGATCGTGTGTTGTACAACTCACGTCTTAAGTTGTTTCCTGGTAAGCTTAAATCTCGGTGGTCGGGTCCCTACACTGTACGGTCAGTGTTTCCTTACGGGACCGTGGAGATAGGCCATGAGGATGGCCGGTTGTTTAAAGTCAACGGGCATAGGTTGAAGGCGTATGTTGGAGGGCCCGTTGACCCGAGTGAGGAGGTTGTTACCCTCCACCCGAGGAACAAATGAATTCGGGGTGGTGAGTCTAGCTGAAGACTCGTAAATAAACTTAGCATGTTTGTGTGTTTATTATTTTTGTTGTTATTTTTGTGGTGTGTGTTTGTCTTTTTATTTTCAGGTTGCGGTTCGTTCTGGTCGCGAGGGATGTTAGAGCTTGTTACCGGCTCTCAGGTATGTTAGTTCGGTTCTTTTTCTTGGTAGGAGATGCTTCGTGAGTGCCCCGGGTTCAAAGGAGTTTGTCTATAAAGATATCCATTTTCAAAAAAAAAAAAATTAAAATTCGAAATTACTGCACTCTCACCAAAGTCTGGCACCACCAGACAACCTTTTGCACCAATAATTGAGTTTTTGAATAAACCCCAACCACCACCATCTTTTCTTCATAACATCATCTCCTTCCTCCATTGAACCCTCTTCAAGCACTCACGGTTCTTGCATCTCCTAGCTTCCTCCAAGAAATTCTTTCATCCTAACATCATCCCAGGTATGAATCTCTCCTTTCTCTAGTTAGTTTTGTTGATATGTACTTCATGTTCTTCATAGTTAGTTTCTTTAGGTTTTTAGGGCTTGGTCTAAATCACCCGATTCAAGCCCGTTTTTAGTGTTTTTTGTGTTGATTTGAACCACAATGGACCGATTTACAAAACCCCTAAACAAAAAGTTGAAGAAATCGGGGTTTCGGGGGTGATTTGGACGTTTTTTCGAGGCTGGGTTCCGACACGCACGGTCGTGTCCTGCTATGGCACGATCGTGATCTTCAAAAACTCATAAAAAACTTCATAAATTTCCAGAAACTCACGACGGCACGAGGGTGCGTCCAAGCGGCACGTTCTTGCTCTTCATAAAAGTCGTCGGACCTTCATAATTCTGCCCAGATCGTTAACGTGGCACGAGGGTGCCACAGGACGGCACGATCGTGCTTCTAAAAAAAACGATCAGATCAGCCCCCGGATTTTGGTACGGCACGAGGGTGCCATATGATGGCACTACCGTGCTTCTCAGCAAATGTGGTTCAAATCCGAGCCGTTTACGGCCGAGCACGATGGTGCCTTGGGATGGCACGGTCGTGCTCCTGGGGAATAAAAACCCAGACTTCATAATTTTCCCAGAAAATCTTCATAAACTCACTGATTTGCAGGCCTAGCACGGTAGTGCCATATGGTGGCACGACCATGCCATATTGTCCAGTCCCGAAATTTGTCTGTCTGTTTTGGCTGCTGATTAATCTTGTCTCAATTTTGCAGATGGATCACCCTTATTTGCGGTTCTCAAACAATGCCAGGGAAGGGTACTGTATCTCGAAGGTGGAGCGGTTATGGGATCGACGGCATCTAATCGAGCCCATGAGGAGGTTACAAAGGGTTGATTTAGACTTGCTCGGACAGACCGAGCGATTTGATGATCTTATTACACCTCCGTGGTCCCGCCTTTTTGAGATCGCAGAGCCGCAATACATAGAGTTGGTGATCGAATTTTTCGCATCGTTCCGTTTCACGTTTCCATGCCCGAATCTTTATGAGAAAACTGTTGGTGTCAAGTTTCGCTTGGGAAGGAAATGGCATCACCAGTCGATTAGTCGATTCGCTGTGGTGTTGGGGTTATATACGGAAGATGAGATAGATACTGAGTTATTTCATGGGAGTTTGCAAGATTGGGAACCAGATGCAGACAAGGCCGCCTTTTGGAATCAAATTACTGTGCCGAGACGACTTTGGGAACCTCGGAAAGCCAAAGCTACATGGATCCTCGACCCACTTCACCGGGTCATAGAGCGCGCCATTTTCCATGTCATCGGGGGTCGGGGTTATAGCACGGGGAATATCACCACCCGCGACCTTTTCCACCTGTACTGCATCGTCTCCGGCTACCATTGCAACGTAGCCGTCAGTGTGGCAGAATCGATTTTTCGCGGTGTTGGTTCGACACCCGCATCGCGCATATGCGGAGGGGCCTTTGCTACAAAACTTGCAAAACACTATCGGGTTTCCTTAGACAATTTGACCGAAGCCTGTGATTATGGCCTTCTCGATCTGCAGCAGATGAAATCAATGCACCTGATTCGCAAAGTAAACGGGGTCCCAAAGCTTGTGGATAGATTGGGAAGGATTTGGGACCCGCTAGCTGTTGATGATGAGACGGATGATGACGACGAGGGTGGTGATGGCGGAGATCATGACGTGTACATGCACGATATTCCAGTTCAGGATCAGGAGGGGGCCGCTGGAGGAGCGGGCCCCCAATTGCAGATTGGACAGGGGTTTGAGAGTCCGAACTGGGAAAACGTGTATGGTGGATTTGGTGGTGGAGGTTATGAGCATGGCGCTTACGGCACTTACGGTCCTTCCGAGCCGTCAGGGATAGATCTGTGGAGGCGCATGGACGGGTTGGAATTAGGCCAGCAAGAGGTGAGGCGAGATGTCGATCTGATACGCGCGGAGCAACACAGGCAGGGCAACTTCTTGGAAGAGATATACGAGCAGTCCCGACGCAGCATGGACTGGTTGTTTGGTTCGCAGCAGCACATCGCGAACTCAATCAACCATCCATACACTCAGCCACCGCCACAATTTAGGCGTAGATCCAGATTTGACCCCAGGAGCAGCGACGCCGGTCCTTCGGGATCCGGCGAGAGGTCTTAGTTCCGCTCTCCATCTCGTATTTTTACTATCATTTCGTGTTTGAGGGGTGTGCCATTTTCCGTCGTACGTACACCCCTCCGTCATAGGTGTTAGTTTTTATTGCTTTCGTAGTGGTTAAATTAATAAACAAAGGCAAGGGAAAAATGGGTTGGGTAATATTCTTGTGAATTTGACCTTGTTTGCTAAATGTGCAGTGTTGGTTCAAACTCTTTTGAATAAATGACGAGGTGTTGGCTTGGTGGATGGCTTGGTAGTTCGTTGTGGATGGTCCTTTTTACTTCATATTGCTTCAAGTCTAGCCTTTTTGTTTCAGGGGAGTTTTCGTGTTCCTACCTTCCTTTATTTGTATTGAATTCGCATTTCCATTGCTTATTCAATTTTTTGTTGTACATCGAGGGCGATGTACAATTCAAGTGTGGGGAGGTGGTCTATCGCTTGAGCTTTGTTGTCATATATATATACATATACAAAAAAAAATAATAATAATAATAATAATAATAATAATGATGCAAAGCTCTCTTTTAACAATTTTTGTGGCATATTAATCAAATCAACATAAGTATCGAAATAAGCACCAAAATTTTTGATAAATAAATAAGGGTTAACGCAAAAAGGGGGTTCGCTCGTGTAAGGAAAACCGTCAAGTAACATGTTTTTTGTATAAAATTGAGCATGAGAAATCAAGCGATTGACCTACTTGTTTGCCTTGCATATTTACCCAATACGCCCGTTTCCGTGAGTTATTTTTGAGCCTTATAGCTTTAGGATTATTTTTGCTCATGTTTTTGCGGGCAAAGATTGAGTGAGCCGGATAACCTTTGCGATTTAGAACTTGTGTTAGGTATGCATTTCGAGGCCACAAAGCAAGAATTCAAGCATAGAAGTGATTGAGGCATTAGGAAACCTTTTTATTTTCGCCATTTATATTCACCTCCCTACCCAAATCATTCCCATAGTTACACCAATTTGAGCCTTTCCCGTTCGTTTCTTTTAAACCACCAAAATATTAACCACTTAGCCAAATTAGCCTTTTATATTTTGAACCCATTTTCGGTTGGAAACCCGGTTCGGTTGATGATTAACTTGTAGTTTTGTATAGTTTCCTCTTTGTTGTTATGTACCCTCATGATCAAGAGTTTTTAGCTAAGTAGACGTACTTAGTTCTCTCCAAAGCATGGGTTATTCTTGTAAAAAAAAAAAAAAAAAAAACCAAGAAATATAGTTGAAAAAGCCTTATCAAATGGCTTTGTTAGAGCAATTTTGGGAGTGAAAAGCAATACTTGTCGGTTAGCTCTCGGTTAGTTATTATTTAGTTGTATAGTTCTATCTTCTTGTATTTCAAGTTAGTCGAGCCGTCGGGTTACAACCGTTTTAGCCACTTTTCAAAATCCACTTCCACACCCTTAACCCAAGCCAAGTTACAACCCAATCAAGACCTCATGATTTATGCTATATTTTTGCCGAGTGATTAGATTTGATCCTTCCACAAGCTTATGATATCGCATAGTTATCGTCTTGGCATCGAGTGTTCTAAACATACTCCACAAATTGTATGTGCACCTATATTTAGCCGAGTGTGTGTGAACATTGTGAGGATGCATGGTGAACTTGTAGGGATTTCCAAGATGGACCATTGCTCATAAACATATTTTATATACTTCTTTCCGGTTCTTTCTTTATATCGAGCACTCCTTGATTGTTTTGACCCGAGTTATTTGTTTGTGCTTATGAAATGCTAGTTGAGATGATTGCCATTTAGAGAGTTTCGTTGATTTTAGTTTGCTTGAGGACAAGCAAAGTCCAAGTGTGGGGATGTTTGATGTATAAGAATTTATACATCTTTTAAACGTCAAATACGCCCCGTTTATGCGAAAACTCTTTGTATTTTCATTGATTTTGGTACTCATTTGAGTTGTTTGTGAAAATACAGGTCCGGGCTTCGGCCCGGTGATGAAACGAAGGCTTTTGGAGCAAAATGGAGCAAAAACGGAACAATTAAGCAAACTGCCAGATATGGCACGACCGTGCCACCCATGAGCACGACCGTGCCAGCCACTCCGACATCGGCACTCTCGATCAGCACCATCATCCAGCACCAGCACCATCAAAAATCAAGGGAGCACGACCGTGCCATATGGTGGCACGACCGTGCCAGGTCAATTTTGTCCCCAAATCAGCTTGTTTCCGAGAATAAGTAAATCATGACTGAGCACTATCGACTGGCACGACCAGACAATGCCCGAGCACGGTCATGCCACCTCGGGAACTTTTGAGCGGGATTTTTCCAAAAATGGTAGCATACTTGGTCAACATTCAAGAAAGTGGCTCTGACACTTGCCAAGCACGACCGTGCCAAAAGGTGGCATGGTCGTGCCATTCTCCCAGCAGCTTAAATACGAGTTTCTAGCTCATTTGGGGGAGAGTTGGAGCATTTTGGTGACTTTTTCTCTCAAGAATCTGGTCTTGGAAGCTTGTTGGAGCCAAGAGGGGGCCTTGAAGAGGACTTAATCACTTGAAGATCTACTCAAACATCATTTTAATCTTGTCTTTAACTTGGTTAGCTTATTACTTTATGAACAATTTATGTGTCTTTGCACTTGATTTGGTAGTCATGAGCCTTATGGGCTAAACATTTGAGTTGTCTAAACTTTGTTGAAGCTAATGAATATGTGATAACATGGAAGTAGATGTGATGATTGTTCTTGTTAATCTTCATGTTGGTATTTAATCTTGTTCTTGGAGTTCATGTGTATGCTTAAAGTTCTTGTTCTTGAATGTTTGCTCATAAGCATTTACATGTTGTGTTGGAAAGCCCATGTAAAGATTATGATTATTGAATCTTGTTAACTTGTTAGTATGATTCATAGCATGAAACTAGGAATGGTGATTGCTAATGTGATTGAATGATGATTTGAGCATATGTATGAATTCTTGTATCTAGATTTGGAAAGATCATGAGTATGTTTATATGGATTCTATAGTTTGTGTTCTTGTTAGTTTGATGATTTAGGCCAAAGTTATTAGCTAGCATGACCATGCTTGTGGTTCATATCAAGAACATGATGATAGTGCCAACTACTTGAAACCAAGTTAGGGTGATTAGTGTGTTGTTCATATTAGTTTTCCCTAATTTGTAGAGTTAGGAGTTTTGACAAACAAATAACTCATGATTAAAGATTAACATCAACTTAGCAAGTGAGCTTAAAAGAATAATTTTTAGGTGATTAGAATGTTAATTCATTTTTAGTTTTCCTAAGAATTATAGACTAGGAAGCCTTGATTGGGGACTTAGTTAAATTTAGAGCTTGCATCATCACAAAACCTTCCACCTTGTTGTCATATGTTTGTTAGTGGAGACTTAGTTTAGGCAACCCTTTCTTAGATATTGTTCTTTGTTAGAAATTTTAGTAGTTTATTTATTTGCATGCTAAGTTAGAAAAAATCAACCCAATCATTTGAAAAGGCTTTAAAGTAGCAAAAGTTTAGTATCGAGACACCGCATCCACGGATTGATATCCGGTTCTTGCCGATTTGCTATATTACCACCCGACGGGTACACTTGCCCTTTGTGTGTGTAGTTAGTTCCTAGGTGAAAAACCATTTTAAAACTAAATTTGTGTGAACAAATATCTTCATAAAAATATATATAATTCACGCACATCAACGGACCTCACAGTCGTAATCGTTGAGAAGTTCTACCCATCGGCGTTGACGCATATTAAGTTCCTTCTGATTAAAGATGTGCTGTAGGCTCCTATGATCGGTGAAGATCGTACACTTGGTACCATACAGGTAGTGTCGCCAAATCTTTAATGCAAAAACAACCGCGCCTAGCTCGAGATCATGGGTTGTATAGTTCTTCTCATGGATTTTGAGTTGACGAGATGCGTAAGCTATAACCTTGTTCCGTTGCTTGAGAACACAACCGAGACCAAGGTTGGAAGCATCACAGTAGACAATGAAATCGTCGTTTCCGTCGGGTAGAGTGAGAACAGGAGCATTGCAAAGCTTATACTTGAGGGTTCGAAAGGCAGACTCTTGTTCAGTTCCCCAAACAAAAGGCTTGTCTTTATGAGTGAGTGCGGTAAGCGGCACAGCAATCTTCGAGAATCCCTCGATAAATCGTCGACAATAGCCCGCCAATCCGAGGAAAGAACGGACTTCCGAAGGGTTCTTGGGTGTAATCCAACTCTTGACGGCTTTAATCTTCGCGGGATCGACATGAATACCCTGACTATTGACAATGTGACCCAGAAACTGAACTTTCCCCAGCCAAAATTCGCACTTGGAGAATTTGGCATAGAGTCGATTCCCCTGGAGCAACTCGAGAACCAAACGTAGATGTTGCGCGTGTTCGGCCTTCGACTTGGAATAGATCAAGACATCGTCGATGAACACGATGACAAAATGGTCGAGATATGGTTTACACACGCGATTCATAAGATCCATGAAGACCGCGGGTGCGTTGGTTAGACCAAAAGGTGTGGGATCGTTTACAGACCCGAACGAGTCGATCAGAAGAGTTTTGCTCAACACGAAAGGCGGAAACAGACGTGTAGAGGTCAATTCAGCTAGATTTACACTTTAAACTGTTGTATGATTGATTTGATGACGTTTTACAACCTGACAACACTTCGGCAGCACTTCGTTGCACAAACCGGAAAGTTTTTTTTAAATGAAATGGACATGAGAGGTATTTATAGGTGAAGCTATTCCGTTTGAAAGTGGCATGGCATGCTTCAAACGAAATCACATGTGCTGATTTCGTTTGAAGATGTCACAAGTCAGTTTCAAACGAAATCACATCAAATACACCCTAAACTCTCCTATTTTCTCGTATAATGTGCCCTGATCTAACAATTTCAATGTAAGACTTGATACAAGATGAAGTCGACAGACGCATGCACCAACAGACTCCCCCTCGAATGTTGATGTGTCTTTAATGTCGAGTCTTCGCATCTTCAGTCTTTATCAGCCGTCTTGAACTCTTTGAAGTATCTGACACTGTAAGTATCCTCAAATCTCCCTTCTCTTTTCATCAGCACCAACACACTCCTTCCTTTAGGTGTCTTCAGACTCCCCCTTTCGATATGCTGGGATCGCAACCTGGCTTGTTAAAATCACATAGTCCTCAGGTATCGGAACCTGGCTCTCTATCATCTATCCAAGATCACCTAGCTCTTATCCTGCACATTCTCTACCCAAAAATAAATTTTCTGATGATAACTTGTAAAAACAATCTCACCATCTAATGAACCACTTGCAGGAATTATACAATCAAAGAATGATTTTAAAATGTAGATCTCTGATGAAAACATTTGAAGAAATATCATTTTTCTTTTCAAAACACACTCTCCAAAACCATTTGTTCATCATGTCTAGCACTCGGAATTTTGAAAATTAGCTCTTCAACACCAGTTGTCGAAAATCTTTTTGAATTTTTCAAAATTTATGCTAAAACACATTCTTTTTGTGATTTTCCAAGATTTTAGTGTGTAAAAAGCGATAAGAGAATATTTACAAACAATATTTTTGTGAGTTTGTGTAAGAGGATCATATCAGTTTATGAGACAAATCACCAACACCGTTAAGCTTTAAACATTTTAAGTTCTAAATGATTCACGTAGATTGTCAGTATACTTATCCACTTAAATTTTCACACAAAGTTCAACTGTTTTGAGATACGAGATTAATGTCTTAAGCACTTAAACTTAATCGCGTGTCCCATCTCAGAATATACTCCCGTATCCAGATCCCAATATTTAGTCTTACAGGTGAGTATACCACAAATGATATCTGTAAGGGATTAATTGCGAAACCGTGAGAGCTCAGGTCAGAACTACCGTTCAGCAGAGAGATGACGGCTTTGACTTTTGGTGTGTCCCCTTTAGAGGATCTTTTTTACAACAGCATTGATTAGCAATTTTATTGACTTATCATTTTATGCTGAGGACGGCGCTATATTTCAAGCAAGTGTAAAGTATTATCCGGGGACTAGGCCATTGCTTCCGCAAAATCAGAAGTCCCGGGATAATACCCCAGATATCACTGAGCATAAAGACCTAGTATCTCAGAAAGAGGGACCTTTCAAACAAGATTTCGGGGGTTACCCATATATCCGAGAGATGTTTCCCCACGATATAAGCAAGTTTGAAATCAAGTTTATATCTCGTCACAATCTACTAAATGTGCAAAAACCTACTGGCATATCATCAGTGAGACTGTTTATCACTTTTTTAACTTTCCATTTCTTTAGCATGCCGTGATCGTCCACTGATGTACTATCATTTCCTCTTTTATATAACAAAACTCATTTTTTCATTTTATCATGTTTTTGACTTTTTTCAAATTTTCAAATGTTTTTGGATTTTCTGAACTTTCTTACTCCCCCTAAAATGCAAACACATTTAAAGGAAATTTGAAAACAAACTATACAAACAACATGACAACTGATATCGAATTGCTTCAAATCATCATCCACTTGGCATAAACAATCAGAACTCCCCCTCTCAACAAACTATTTTCCCATTATGATTTCAAAACACTTAAGTTTGTTTTAATCAAATGGTTTTTCCGGAAAATAAGTGTTGTTGATTGATTTTAACCATTTGTAGGTTAGGGGTATAGTTCATCTCATTTTGTTTCTCAACCACTTGTAGGAAATCAGATACAACTTAATGTCCCTGATTTACCACTTGTAAGAATAGTTCAATCAAGTTCAATCTAATGACCTTGATTAACCTTCAATTAAAACACCTCTTTTTCAACCACATGGCTTACCAACCAATACCATTTGTAGGTTGAATTCTCAGAATGCCGATTCCTACTCCTCACTTACCAACCTGAGAGTTCCGGCAAGTCAAACTAGTGACCAATTTTCAATTTTCAAACGAACAATATAAGAATGATGCCGATTCATGCTCCGCGATTACCAACTTGGGAGCTCCGGCAAGTCCATAGATTTACTGTTCGTAATATGTACCATCCCAGTCACAAACCAGGGATGGTTCAACTTTATCTTTCTTTGTCTTCTTCTCGTAAACTCCTTCACTCCTTTGACCTTCCTGTCAACCATTTTTCCAAAAATGTTATGGACTTTGGAGTTGAAAGCCTTTTCAATATCAAATTCTTTCTTTTCAGAAAAGAATTGATTTGAAATTTCAGTTTTACCAATTTTCTTCTTAAAATTTTTAGCCCGAAGTGGTGGAAAATTCACATCATCCACAGTCGGCACTGATTTTTCACCTTTTACCCCAACCTGTGGCTCCTCTGACTTTGTGGAATCAAATTCATCGCCAGAAGATAGCTCCTCTGATTTTGATGAATCAGAATCATTGCTAGAACTATCAACAGACTTCTTAACAACACATTTCTGGTTGTCAAGTTTTGCTCTTTTCTTTTAAAATCTGTTTGAACATTCACCAATCTCAAAAATTGAATTTTTAAACAGTTTAGTTATGTCAATTGGTGGTTCAAACTCAACCTTTTTATCTTTCAAGTTACGAGAAACTCCCTGTTTTAATTTCATTGCCTTGGAACAATCTTTGGCAATGTGACCAACAGTGTTGCATTGAAAACAGGTTCGAATTTCCTTCTTCTTATCAACATTCTTCATTTCTTCTTGCTTCTTCGCAAGGAATTCTCTGTTTGACTGGTTCCTGAACAGATTTTCTTTTTCTTCTTTAGTAGATGTACCTGAAACAAATATCATTTTTGATTTAAAATCACGAACATATTTTTCATTTTTCTGTTTTTCTGATGGAATAAAACCCAATCCTTTCTTTTTAAAATTACCGTTATGGTTTGGTTTCTTTTGAAAACCTAAACCACAACTGTAACCCTTTTTTCTTGTTTAAACGTTGTTGATATCTTGAGGTGTAAGGTTTAGGTTTTTCAGAAAGATTTGCATCCTTTATTTCAGAAATATTAATTTCTGTCAGTTTGAAAACCTTTTTAATCATTTCCGGTTTAACACCTCTTATTGAAAATTCCTCATCAGAATATAATTTGTCAGAATCATTCAATGTATATGCAACTTTGAATGTTTCGTTATTCAAATTAGATTTTGATAACAGGAATTCTTTATTGTAAACTCTTTTGCCCTGTTTGTTGGTTTGACTCGGAGTGCTCGACTCAGACTTTGACTCTGACATAGACTCCGACTTTGACTCCTCGGATTCATCTTTATCCAACACCTGATCGAACACTTTCTTTATTAACTCGGACTCATGATCAGTGTCAGATGATGTAAACGTGACATCAATATTATCTGGCAAGTTAACTGTAGACTCCGACTCCCACTGTAAGTTTGTTGCTTTTTCGACTCTTTCTGAATTTGGATTTCTTGGAGAATATCCATTTTCAAGCGGGGGTGGACACTTGTTATAACCGAAACTTTGTTTCTTACCAGAATCATTCAATTTAGTATCCATCTTCTTTGATTTCTTCTTTTCAGGGGTCTTTTCTTCAGAAACATTCTGCTCTTCAGACTTCTTTGCCTCAGAAGTCTCCTCTTCCTCAAATGCCTTCATACCTTCTACTGTTGGATAGATCCTGTCAATAACATACGAAGTACATGAGTAACTTTTCAACAAACGTTTAACCCTTTCTGTTTCAATCCTTTGTATTTCCAGTTTTTGCTCAAGCACAGCACACTTCTCAATGTAGTTGTTCACAACTTTCTGCTTTATCATAAAAGCTCCCTAAAGTGTCTTCATTGCCGTTGCCTGTTCTTCACTTGTTTGATTGTATTGATTCATAGCTTTGTTCAAGACATCATAAGACTCCTTCAAATTGTTCAAGTTATAAATCAATGTGTTATTCTGCTTCTTTATAGCTTCACAAGTGTCACACTTCACATGAATCTTTTTAGCATCAACTTCTTCAACAACTTGGAACTGTGGTACTTCCTTCATCTTTTTCTTTATCACTGGAACAGCTTCATCATCACTGCTGACCGGTGTTTCGATCTTTTTCTTCTTCTTTTTAACTTTTTCATCTTCACTATCACTTTCAGCCATCATCTTCAAATGATCTGCCATTTTCTTTGACCAATACTCACGATCATCATCACTATCATCTTCTACTCGAGCAACAAAGGCTTTTTGATTTGGAATCTCTTTATCCGGACAATAATCATCCCAGTTGAAATTTGCCCAGCTAAAGCCTTCTGGTAACTGTTCATCTTCTTGATTGATTAAGCATGCTTTGTTGTCATCTGGAATATATTTATCCCAATTGAAGTTTTCTTGATTCCCCAAACATGCTCTCTTTGAAGATTCTTCGATCACTTTCCTTCCATGTGCCACTTGTGGTTCATGTTGTTGTTGAGCGACTTGATGATAAATGGCTTTTCGATAGTAGTCATTGTTGTTATTGAACGGATTTTGAGCTCCACTTGCTTCGCGGTTTTTGCACTCCCTTTTGAAGTGTCCTTTTTCCCTGCAACGAAAACAAGTGACTTTAGATTTATCAAAACCCAATGTAGAAATATTAGCTTCACGTAAATCATCTCTTCCTGTGATCTGCTTAAATTTCTCAGCTCGTCTCAACACACTTGCCAAACACCATTTAATATCCATCAGTTCCATCTCTTCAGCGTCAATCTGATCGTAATCCTCTTTTGTAAGCATTGGATTCCCGATCCGACCTGCAACAAAACTACCATATGATTCCAAAACAGTTCCCAAAAAAGACATGTGACTCTTAGCAATTTTTGCTGAATAATCTTCATCATTCTCCAGATTCAGTACAATGTTGCATTGTAGCTTCTTGCCATTCTTTGTTGTTGAACTGTTCGGATCAAAGGATGGATATGATGAAAAACTTGTGTTGCTGCTTGATCCTTTGAATGAATTTTCAGATGGACTCTTTGCATTGAATGCCATTCCAATCTTTGGTGACAAATTGGTGGATTTATCACTCACACCACCTTTGTAGTATAGTCCGATGTCTTGTTCTCCATCGAAATCTTTCATCCTTAAAACCTTTCTCTGCTCCATCTCCTGAGCTTCAATCTTTTCAATGAACTTGCTGAGTGTTAGACTGCTAAAACCTTTCTTGTTTCTGAGCATCATGAGATATGGCCCCAAGTCTCGTGTGGCAAAGCATCAGCAAGCTTCTCGATCAACTCCTCATTGTCTTTCTCAATGCTTAATCTCTTCATGTTTGCTAGCAGATTGCAGTATCTTTCAATAATTTGCTTTGTGCTTTCATTTTTCAAACCACGAAACAGATCGAACTCTTTCTTCAAAAGCGATTTCTTGTTCTTAACCATCTCTTGGCTTCCATGAAACTTCGATCTTAATGCTTTCCAGATTGAATAAGAAGTTCCATTATGTTGCAATAACACCAAGATATCTTCTTTCACAGCTTGTTGCAATAAACTCAGCATCATTTTCTCATCTTTGTATTTCTTTCTAGCATCGGCACTTAGATCTTTAATTGCTATAACCTCTTCATCATCATTCGTCGGTCTAATGTATTTCGTCTCGACACATTCCCAAGCATCTAAGTAGTTTGCTTGTACCCAATTCTCAAACTGTCCCTCCCAACCTTTATATTCCTCGATGTTCATGAGTTTAGGTGGTTTTTGCATCGTCCCAGTTTCATTTTCCAACATCGTGTTTTGTGTAAGAGTAATCGGGGTAACCGGGGTAGCGAATACGTTATAGAATTCTTCTTCCATGATTCGGCATCGAAAGATTTCTCACACAAGCTTTCAAACGAACTGGTTCACCAAGTGAAACACCTGACAACAAACAGACAAAAACACAATCAGTTTAATCACTTATCAATTAACTGAAACAAACTGGTTGTCACACCCCGATTTCCACATGTCACCGGTGGGCCCGGTGGGGATTATCGTGACGTGGTTGGCAACGTAATAGTCAAACAACACAATATAATAATGCACAGCGGAAGCAAAATTTAAAAAAATAAGATACAACCGAATTTATTTATTGTAATCAAAGTCACAATATCCGGTGTTTATCCACAGAACGGATCGAAACAAAAATAACATTTATGGTTCAACAGACTTCTGGCATCCTAAGCTTGCGAGACTTTTATTGATGCTTAGGAGACAATCCAGCCAAATTTCGTTTAGTACCTGCATTCAGTCTTTTTGGGAAAATACGTCAGTTTACACTGGTAAATACATTCAACTGACTCATTTTGGAAAATGATTGAAAATTGGTTTGGATGCACATGGCATAAACATTTTTATTTAACTTGGGAGAATTATTTAATATTATAATCTTGTGAACGAATTACATGTTACTTATGCGTTTGGTAGCCCGAATCAAATCCGGGTTAAAGATCAATAGACACACCACTTTAAGTGAGTTATACACGGGAGTACGCCTACACCCCGTGCTCAGGTCGTGGCCATCTCGTAAGATGATGCCAGGGATATCCGGGACATGGTCATTAACCCCCCCCCCCCAAAGGCTGTAAAGTAAACAAGACTGTTTAAACGAGCCGATCAAATTATTCAACTACCCACTAAGCGTGGAGATTTGATGCTCGATCAAGCGGTACGCTATGTACCGTAACCCAAGCCCTTATAGGGAAAATAAGTTAAAAGTATTTACCTGATGCAAGTATAAATCACAATAAGCAGAATGCACGTAGCTTTTACTGTTTCTCCTAATCTGGAACGAAGGTTTAATATAACCTATTAGAATGCTAACGGGTCTTTTATCAAGCTAAAGCTTAGACCGGCTAGTTTCAAGATACGGTTCGTACGCACGATTAAGCGAAGACTGGATAGAATGTGATTCAGACCCGACAAGTTTGAAGACTTGTTTAATATGGGTTTATTATTCACATTCTGGATTTTGAGACAAAACCGATAAGGTTTGACCCGTTTCGGCTAATTTATGTAAACTTGTTACATAAACCTAACCGAACGCGAAATAAGCGTAACGGGTATCCGCAAGAGCCATATACATGTTTCCTAATTTAATATGCTTCAAATATGTTGTGACATCAGTAGGTTGTCTTTCGTTATGCCCGAAACTAATTTAAACACAAACTATGCCCCGTAGGGGTAGTTTGGTCATTTTAAGGGTTGTAAAAGAGTTTAGACGTTTAACTGAGTTACAGGTCTTATGTAAACAGCAAACATACTCAATTTGATGAGTTATAACAGTAGGCTAAAGCTTATATGTGAAATATATCACTTTTAACCAAACTATGCCCCGTAGGGGTATTTTGGTAATTTCACATAAGCCGAAAAGCTCAAAAACGAAGTCTGAGTTAGTCAACCTTTGCTTACTGTTAAAATATCATAATTTGCCTCATATATCAGTAAGTATCAACCCGGGTATGTCCAATATGATTTTAAAACATACTATGCGTTAATAACGCTAAATTAGGCGAGTAAAGGCCATTACCGGGTTTGATACTTAAATCTGATATTTTTATATTTCCAGAAGGCTTAAAATAATTTATTTAACATAACTAATCAGTAGCAAAAGGTTTGGAGTCGTTTAGATGTGTAAAACTCATTTTATGGCCCGTAAGGGCAAAACCGACAATTTCCGAATTAAGCCTACGACTATGAGTTATGCTCAGCCTAAAATCAATTAAAAATCTTTAAAAATCCCAAAATAATATATTACATCAGTGGGTAAAATATTTGATACCAAAAAGTATGTTTAACTAGGCTATACGCTAATTACGCCATTTTATTAACATAAAGCATTAATTTTGCGATAACGAGCATAACTCTTAATCTACAAGTCAAACTGATGTCAAACTTTGCATACAAGTCTATATATCAGTAACAAGGGTTTCTACACTTTTACATTTTCATAAAACACGTTTTAAGGTAATAAGGGCATAACGGTCAACATATGAGCAATTAACGGAAATATGCATATTAATTGGATAACTAGTGAACCAAGGTGTATAATCACAGAGGGTTGTTCTAACATGTAACCTAGTCCAATTAAAGCTCTGAGACATTTCTAAAACATGCCTAAACGGGTCAGAACTGAAAGTCAAAGTGAAAGTCAAACTATGTGACTTTCGGTTCCGAACCGGGTCTAAACAGGAAATAGTCGGGTTGAACATGTTTGGACATGTTCTTACACTAATTACTAAGTTATAACAATGATCAAACAGGTTATATATGTCCTAGATAGCTAATTATGCATAAATGACATTTTAAGCATTATGTTGACTTTTTAATTAAAAGTTTGACCCGACATTAGACCTGGTTAGAGTGGTGATCAGGGGAAACCCTTTTGAGGTTTTATTACCCACATAAATACCAACTCACAACTACTTTTAATTCGAGATATGACTGAGCCATTATTGACTAATCTCGAAGTCAAACCGTAATTACGACGGTTTGACTTTTAGCTAATTAACTAAGCTAAACTCAAACAAACAAGAACTAGCAGACTTATAAGAGTCCTATGCACGAGATTGATCACTTGAGGCTGCTTGATAGCTCCAGAAATGATCCACAAATGCAGGAGAATGTGTGAGAAATGTTTGAGACATTGAAGGCCTATTTATAGTAAAGTCACTCACCATAGATGATTGACAAACAAGTCTAGGACTGACCATGAGTTACCAACATGTGTCCTACATGTTTAGGGGTTGTTTTAGGGGTCAAGTGAAGTGGAAAATCGAGTTAAAGTCGCCCACAAACGCACCTAGCAGGCCCCTATGCGTAAATTTCGGATTCTGCCCAGACATGGCAGTGGCGTAGCGCCACTGCTAGAGCCTTCAGGCTCGCGCTACGCGACCCCCTAGTGGGTCAGCCAAACAACTTTCGTAAATTTGCATTTTTAGTCCTTGTCTCTTCAAACTTCGAAAAGGCTCTTGTTCCTTGCATTTCTTGCATTATGATCCTTCAACCTTGATCAAGAAGGGCTTTAAAATATATACCCACTTCGTTTAGTCCTCGGTTAACTTTGTTGTTACCCGAAAAGTTCTAACTTTCGACGTTTACGCTTTAACACTTCGCACACGAGTTTGATCATAACTTTCTCATACGATTACGAAACTTTATGAAATTTATGTCGTGTATTCTAGTGAGCATAATTAATAGTTACAAAGCTTCGGGTTCGTCAAAAGGTCACTCAGAGGTATAAATTAAACATGTTGACACAATTAGCCCCTGTAGTTTGTAATCTCTCACTTTTAGCTTCGTATGATCCATGATTTATTCGTTTGAAGGTATGAGCATCATGTAGGGTTAATGTACAATATATTTATTCACAATTGACACTTAGAATACGTATATTCACATACTTTCCATGTTTGTCAACTTTAGTCCTTCCATAATATTTCTTTCACACGTTTAACATTTGACACGTGTCTACACATTATAGGACGTGAATTTTCGAGGTGTTACATCCTCACCCCCTTAAAATATATCTCGACCCGAGATTTACTGAAATAAGTAAGGGTACTTTTCTTTCATCGTGGATTCAACCTCCCACGTGTATTCGGGACCCCTACGGGCATCCCATTTGACCTTTACAAAAGGTATATGCTTCCTTCGAAGCTTCCTTACCTGTCGATCTTCAATCGTCAAAGGTTTTTCAACAAATTTTAAGCTCGCGTCTATATGCACATCTGTATGTGGTATAACCAGTGATTCGTCAGCGAAACACTTCTTCAGATTGCAGATGTGGAACACATTGTGAATTCCACTGAGCTCTTCCGGTAAGTTCAACTTATAGGCAACTGACCCGACCCGTTCGATAACCTCGAAAGGTCCTATGTATCTCGGGCTTAGCTTGCCTTTCTTACCAAATCGCATTACTCCCTTCCAGGGCGAGACTTTAAGTAGGACTTTGTCACCTACTTCGAAGTGAAAATCCTTGCGATTTGGATCAGCGTAACTCTTCTGCCTATCTCTGGCAGCTTTGAGATTTTCACGAATCTGGACAATCTTGTCCGTCGTTTCGAATACGATCTCCGGTCCTGATAACTGGACTTCTCCAACTTCCGCCCAACAAACTGGCGATCTACACTTTCTACCGTATAATGCCTCAAAAGGCGCAGCCTTAATGCTGGTATGGTAGCTATTGTTGTAGGAGAATTCGATTAATGGCAGGTTCTTATCCCAACTACCTCCCAAATCGATCGCACATGCACGCAGCATGTCTTCCAACGTTTGAATAGTACGCTCACTCTGACCGTCTGTCTGAGGATGGTAAGCCGTACTAAAGTTCAAACGTGTGCCCAAAGATTGTTGGAAACTCTTCCAAAAATGTGACGTGTACCTAGTATCCCGGTCAGAGATAATAGCTACAGGTATGCCATGTAGGGCTACAATCTTATCAACGTATAACTGGGCTAACATATCGGAGCTATAAGTCTCCTTGATGGGTAAGAAGTGAGCTGACTTAGTCAGTCGGTCAACTATAACCCATATCGTATCATTTCCCTTCCTTGTCTTGGGTAACTTGGTAATAAAATCCATAGTTACCATTTCCCACTTCCACGTAGGAAGTTCCGGCTGTTGTAGCAAACCTGACGGTTTCTGATGCTCGGCTTTGACTTGCGCACATGTCAAGCATTTTGCTACATGGGCGGCTACAGACTTTTTCAAGCCTATCCACCAATAATTTGCCTTCAAATCCTGGTACATCTTATCATCACCAGGATGAACGGAGTATTTGGAACTATGGGCTTCCTGGAGGATGACATCTCGAAGTCCTCCATAAATTGGAACCCATATTCGTCCGTTTAACCGTAAAATTCCGTCCTTGCTAAGAGTTAACTGTTCCTCAGTTACTCCTAACTTTTCATTAGGATAGTTAGCTTCCAACACAGCTTCCTTCTGTGCAGCTAACAACCTTTCCATCAAATTATTCTTTATCTCCATACGCTTGGCGTTAATTCGGATGGGCTTAACCCTTTCCTTCCGACTCAAGGCATCGGCGACTACATTCGCCTTGCCGGGATGGTATTTGATTTCACAATCATAATCATTCAAGGTTTCCATCCAACGGCGTTGCCTCATATTCAATTCCTTCTGATTAAACAGATGTTGGAGGCTCTTGTGATCAGAATAGATCACACATTTGACACCATAGAGATAGTGCCTCCAAAGCTTCAGTGCGAATACAACGGCACCCAGTTCCAAGTCATGGGTGGTGTAATTCTTTTCATGCACTTTCAACTGTCGTGAAGCGTAGGCAATCACCTTGCCTTTCTGCATAAGCACACACCCCATGCCAGTGTGCGAAGCATCACAATAAACCACAAATTCTTCTATTCCATCTGGCAATGTCAGTACCGGGGCGTTGCTCAACTTTTGCTTCAGAATATCAAAGGATTCTTGCTGCTTAGGGCCCCAAACAAACTTTACTTTCTTCTTGGTCAAGGAAGTTAGGGGTGCAGCAATCCTTGAAAATTTTTCAATGAAACGCCTGTAGTATCCTGCCAATCCCAGGAAGCTACGAATCTCCGTAGGCGTCTTTGGCTCTTCCCAATTCATAACAGCTTCAACTTTAGCGGGATCCACCTGGATACCACGCTCACTAACCACGTGTCCAAGGAATTGGACTTCTCGTAGCCAAAATCCACACTTAGAGAATTTGGCGTAGAGCTTCTCCTGACGTAGAAGTTTGAGAATATAACGAAGGTGTTTCTCGTGGTCAGCTTGATTCTTAGAATAAATAAGGATGTCATCGATGAAGACGATAACAAATTTATCTAAGTAAGGCTTGCAGACGCGATTCATGAGATCCATGAACGCGGCTGGTGCATTAGTGAGCCCAAAAGGCATCACTAGGAACTCGTAGTGACCGTAACGAGTCCTAAATGCAGTCTTGTGAACGTCTTCATCCTTAACCTTCAACTGATGGTAGCCTGACCTCAGATCAATCTTTGAGAAGTGACTTGCCCCTTGAAGCTGATCGAACAAATCGTCGATCCTGGGCAATGGATATCTATTCTTGATCGTGACTTTATTAAGCTCGCGATAGTCGATGCACAGACGCATCGACCCATCCTTCTTCTTGACAAACAAGATTGGCGCTCCCCAAGGAGATGAACTAGGTCTAATGAAACCCTTAGCCAGCAATTCATCTAGCTGCGTCCGCAACTCCTTCATTTCCGTGGGTGCCAATCTGTATGGAGCTCTAGCAACTGGTGCTGCTCCGGGGATGATATCGATCCTGAATTCCACTTGTCTATCTGGTGGCAACCCAGGTAGATCTTCAGGAAACACTTCTGGGTATTCAGAAATGACAGGGATGTCTTCTAACTTCGGTTTAGGCTCCTCGATAATCACTTGCGCCATGTAAATTACACACCCCTTCTTCAAACACTTGGAAGCCTTGAGCATAGACACGTGCTCAGGTAGTCCATACTGGGTATCTCCCCGAATGGTAAGTGACTCACCAGACGGAGTCTTTATCACTACTTGTTTCATGTTACAGACGATTTGGGCCTGGTTATGAGATAACCAGTCCATACCCAGAACTATGTCAAAACCAGCCAACTTAAAGGGAAGTAGAGACAGAGGAAAGGAATGGTTCTTAATGGATATAACACATCCATCTAACACAGTAGAGACGGTTTCTATGGTACCATCTGCTAACTCTACCTCATAGTTTGCGTTTAAGGTTTTGACAGGTAAATTCAACAATTTACAAAACTTATGATCTATGAAAGACTTATCTGCGCCTGAATCAAAAAGTACTCTTGCAAAGACATCATTTACAAGAAAAGTACATGTTATGACATTATCGTCCTGCACAGCTTCTTTCGCGTCCATTCTGAAGACTCTGGCATTAGTCTTCTTAGCCTCCTCAGGCTTCTTGTTGTATTTCGGGCAGTTGGTCTTGATGTGCCCCTTCTCATTGCAACGGTAACACGTTGCGTCTTTTATCTTTTTGCAATCCAGTGTTTTATGATCCGTGGACTTGCAAATTCCACAAGCAAAGGATTTTGACTGGGTCTGAGAGTTCGACTCCAGTCTGCACTTTCCATAGTGCTGCTTCTTGCAAATTTTACACTTGGGCTTCTCATCAGACTTACGCCCATCCTTCCTCGACTCAGATCCCTTCTTGTTATCACCGTTCCCACGGTGTTTCTTGTTCGACCTTCACGAACCATCATCTTCACGCTTCCTCTTCTTGGCCTCCTTATTCCTCAGCGATCTCTGTCGGACCGCATCCAGAGTGAGGGATAAGGAAAGGTCAGTTACAGACCTGAAGGTGACTGGCCGAGAAGCTTTTACACTGGCCTTGATCTCGGGTTCTAAACCACCAATAAAGCGAGCGATTCTTTTTGGCTCCGGGGTAACCAGGTAGGGAACCAACCGAGACAGCGTATTGAAGCTTGTCAGGTAAGCTTGACAGTCGAGGTTCTTCATCACCAACGATAGAAAGTCAGATTCTATCTTCTCCACCTCATGTTGAGGGCATAAGTTATCCTTGATCAGGGCAATGAATTGATCCCACGACATGCTATACAACGGGATCTTTCCGGAGGCCTCCATCAGAGATCTCCACCATGCCAATGCTTCACCCTTGAAGGACTGTGACACAAACTTAACTATATCCCTTTCAGCGCACCCGCTGATATCTACCACCGTGTCCATCTCGTCCAGCCAAGTCATACAATCGACGACTCCTTTTTCCCCAGTAAAATCCCTGGGCTTACAAGACACGAAGTACTTATAGGAGCAACCCTTGTTACCGGGCTCTTGATGCAGTACTAAATGCTGAGATGGGATACTTTGACGGTTGGTGGACTGACGGTCATCACCATCTTTCTTGGGTCCATTCTTTTTGGGAGGAGGCTTGTTATGAGACTCTGAATGTGTCATGGGCTTTGATTGTGAAGCGGAGTGGGTCCTACTTCGAGTACCACTGTATTCCTCATACTGTCTATCCAAAGCCTGAGTAATAGCGCCGTCTATGATTGCCTTTAATTCAGCACCTGTTAATGTAATCTGGGCGTTCTCATTTGGCTCCACTGGATGGCTATTTACTTCATTTGATTCAGCCATTTGTATTGAACTGTTGCAGAAAACAAGGTCAATAGTTTATTTGGGAGTTTATTATGGAATTACCCCTTAGGGTAACTCGTTAACCATGGTAAACAGAGACCATATTTGGTTAACTTATTAATCGTATTAATTTAGGATTTCAATTAAAATTTATCCTAAACATAAACAATAACAATATATATTAGCACATAAGGCTTAGTCACATGGACAAATTAAGTTATAAGCTATGATTTTAGGGAATCAAGGCTTTTAAGGTTTAAATATATTTTATTACCTTTTTCAGACAGTGAGTCAAAGCTACAACTGTCTTTTGGCTCATGTAGAAATGAGCAAGGCCCGTAGGCATTATATTACCAATGTATGGTAAGGTCTGATCATCTTAATTGATGATCTTAACCCATGATTCAGAGATCATATAGCTGGGTTTGGAATCTTCTAAAGAATCCTTATATATATAAGAATGACATGTGATTTTTAACGAATCACTTCTGCCAGGAGTGTTAACATGTTTTAAGATGTTAACAGGGATTTGAATCTTTTAAACAGGTCTTACCATTTCGGCCCGGTCTTATATTTGACACGAGGCTAGGTTTCACACTTTAAGATCCTTAATTAAATAATTACATAGGCAGATTAATTTAAAAGGAATGATTTTAATTTATTTATTTCATTTGTAATTATTTATGCACAAAATGGCAAACATGAAATTTATAAAAACAACATTCCATTAATTTATTCAAACCATTACACACTTGCCCTAAACGGGTCTTTCAAATTACAAACTTACCCACACAGGGGTTAAATAACACACATGCCCACGCAGGGGCTAAATATCATACATGTCCACACAGGGACTCACACTAACAATACACCCACGTAGGGGTTTAATCAAACAAGCATGCCCACGCAGGGGCTCAAAGTAACATAACAAATATACCCACGCAGGGGCTCAACAGTAAATACAGGAGAAAATAACTGCGGAAGGATTCAACGATCCTTCTTGTTCTTCCCCTTGATCAATCCCACTAATCCCTGGAAGAATGTTTGCCTCTCCCTGCGGTCCTCATGAACTACCCGTTCAACTTGATTTATCCTTTGCAGGATTTCTTCATGTTCGGGTGGTGAGAATCTAGGTGGCTGTGATTGAGTCCGGATGATGGGTCTAGGAGGTATCGCGTATCCTTGTGTCGGGTAACTCACCCCCCATGGATCCCCATAGGGTCCTTGGGTGTTGTAGTTCGCTGCTAACATGTACGGATCAGCCTCCGCGTACCAATAGTCGTGATGCGTTGGGGGTTCAAACGGGTTGTATCCCATGCCACTCGTATATGCCGGGATTGGGTTATCAAATCCCATCGGCGGTGGTTGTAGTATAGCAGGGTTGGAGGGTCCACCTATTTGTGGGTCCTCCTGGTATGGCGGGTAGTGACTAGCACTTGACTGACGTGGGGAGCTAAAATGAAAGTCCCCTGGTCGCACCGACATGCGGGCACCGGTTCTCCTACGCCTTGGCGGTTGAGGAGGTGCCGGCTGAACTGGTGGCGGTGGAGGTGGTGGCGTAACTGCCACGAATCGGTGATCCTCGGATGAATCTTGATGATGCGGCTGTGGCTCCTGCTGCTGATGAGACTGCTGCTGCTGATGCTGCCCATGAGACGACGAGTGGTGTGATGGTGTATAATACCACTGGTGTTGGTCGAACAGGGCTTGGAAACTGTCTGGACCACCATAGGGTGATCCGTGAAAGGACGATCCGTCAGAGATTTCGATCGGATGGTTTGGAGTACCACTTGCCGGCATGACGGGGTCCGTATCCTCGTCCATATCGTCTGCGTGATCTCCTGAAAAGTGGTCCTCTGGACCCAGTGGGTTAAAACCCACGGGCTCTGGTATGAACCCAACCGGGTTAAACTGTCCCCGAAAAGCAGGTGTAGGGTCTCCATATGAATGATGAGATAGGGATCTCTGAAGTGGTATGTAGGACGGTTGAGGGTTATTGGGTTCATAAGGATTGAGAGCAGGAGGTGTGGAAGTATGCGAAACTGACCGTCTGGCCGGCTCGTACTGGTTTCTTCGGTTTTCCCGAGGGTCGTCACTCTCGGTGTTGGATGGAGCTCGCCTTCGTGAAGGTCCAGCTTCATGATCGTTGGGGGCGGTAACTGGCCCCTTTCCACGTCCTCGTGTTCGGAAGAATCTAGGAGGCATTTTGTTGTTCCTGTCAATAAGGCATAAGATAACAATAACAAAATATAAAATTTATAGGACAAAACAAAAACCGAATAAAGTGGAATTTGTCCTATGTTATAAGTCTAGACTCGAAGGTTTAGATATGTGCAATTGTGTAACTGAGATTAAACACAAAAGGCTAGTGTTTAATTCACTCAGTGTTGGCTCTGATACCAACCTGTCACACCCCGATTTCCACATGTCACCGGTGGGCCCGGTGGGGATTATCGTGACGTGGTTGGCAACGTAATAGTCAAACAACACAATATAATAATGCACAGCGGAAGCAAAATTTAAAAAAATAAGATACAACCGAATTTATTTATTGTAATCAAAGTCACAATATCCGGTGTTTATCCACAGAACGGATCGAAACAAAAATAACATTTATGGTTCAACAGACTTCTGGCATCCTAAGCTTGCGAGACTTTTATTGATGCTTAGGAGACAATCCAGCCAAATTTCGTTTAGTACCTGCATTCAGTCTTTTTGGGAAAATACGTCAGTTTACACTGGTAAATACATTCAACTGACTCATTTTGGAAAATGATTGAAAATTGGTTTGGATGCACATGGCATAAACATTTTTATTTAACTTGGGAGAATTATTTAATATTATAATCTTGTGAACGAATTACATGTTACTTATGCGTTCGGTAGCCCGAATCAAATCCGGGTTAAAGATCAATAGACACACCACTTTAAGTGAGTTATACACGGGAGTACGCCTACACCCCGTGCTCAGGTCGTGGCCATCTCGTAAGATGATGCCAGGGATATCCGGGACATGGTCATTAACCCCCCCCCAAAGGCTGTAAAGTAAACAAGACTGTTTAAACGAGCCGATCAAATTATTCAACTACCCACTAAGCGTGGAGATTTGATGCTCGATCAAGCGGTACGCTATGTACCGTAACCCAAGCCCTTATAGGGAAAATAAGTTAAAAGTATTTACCTGATGCAAGTATAAATCACAATAAGCAGAATGCACGTAGCTTTTACTGTTTCTCCTAATCTGGAACGAAGGTTTAATATAACCTATTAGAAAGCTAACGGGTCTTTTATCAAGCTAAAGCTTAGACCGGCTAGTTTCAAGATACGGTTCGTACGCACGATTAAGCGAAGACTGGATAGAATGTGATTCAGACCCGACAAGTTTGAAGACTTGTTTAATATGGGTTTATTATTCACATTCTGGATTTTGAGACAAAACCGATAAGGTTTGACCCGTTTCGGCTAATTTATGTAAACTTGTTACATAAACCTAACCGAACGCGAAATAAGCGTAACGGGTATCCGCAAGAGCCATATACATGTTTCCTAATTTAATATGCTTCAAATATGTTGTGACATCAGTAGGTTGTCTTTCGTTATGCCCGAAACTAATTTAAACACAAACTATGCCCCGTAGGGGTAGTTTGGTCATTTTAAGGGTTGTAAAAGAGTTTAGACGTTTAACTGAGTTACAGGTCTTATGTAAACAGCAAACATACTCAATTTGATGAGTTATAACAGTAGGCTAAAGCTTATATGTGAAATATATCACTTTTAACCAAACTATGCCCCGTAGGGGTATTTTGGTAATTTCACATAAGCCGAAAAGCTCAAAAACGAAGTCTGAGTTAGTCAACCTTTGCTTACTGTTAAAATATCATAATTTGCCTCATATATCAGTAAGTATCAACCCGGGTATGTCCAATATGATTTTAAAACATACTATGCGTTAATAACGCTAAATTAGGCGAGTAAAGGCCATTACCGGGTTTGATACTTAAATCTGATATTTTTATATTTCCAGAAGGCTTAAAATAATTTATTTAACATAACTAATCAGTAGCAAAAGGTTTGGAGTCGTTTAGATGTGTAAAACTCATTTTATGGCCCGTAAGGGCAAAACCGACAATTTCCGAATTAAGCCTACGACTATGAGTTATGCTCAGCCTAAAATCAATTAAAAATCTTTAAAAATCCCAAAATAATATATTACATCAGTGGGTAAAAGATTTGATACCAAAAAGTATGTTTAACTAGGCTATACGCTAATTACGCCATTTTATTAACATAAAGCATTAATTTTGCGATAACGAGCATAACTCTTAATCTACAAGTCAAACTGATGTCAAACTTTGCATACAAGTCTATATATCAGTAACAAGGGTTTCTACACTTTTACATTTTCATAAAACACGTTTTAAGGTAATAAGGGCAAAACGGTCAACATATGAGCAATTAACGGAAATATGCATATTAATTGGATAACTAGTGAACCAAGGTGTATAATCACAGAGGGTTGTTCTAACATGTAACCTAGTCCAATTAAAGCTCTGAGACATTTCTAAAACATGCCTAAACGGGTCAGAACTGAAAGTCAAAGTGAAAGTCAAACTATGTGACTTTCGGTTCCGAACCGGGTCTAAACAGGAAATAGTCGGGTTGAACATGTTTGGACATGTTCTTACACTAATTACTAAGTTATAACAATGATCAAACAGGTTATATATGTCCTAGATAGCTAATTATGCATAAATGACATTTTAAGCATTATGTTGACTTTTTAATTAAAAGTTTGACCCGACATTAGACCTGGTTAGAGTGGTGATCAGGGGAAACCCTTTTGAGGTTTTATTACCCACATAAATACCAACTCATAACTACTTTTAATTCGAGATATGACTGAGCCATTATTGACTAATCTCGAAGTCAAACCGTAATTACGACGGTTTGACTTTTAGCTAATTAACTAAGCTAAACTCAAACAAACAAGAACTAGCAGACTTACAAGAGTCCTATGCACGAGATTGATCACTTGAGGCTGCTTGATAGCTCCAGAAATGATCCACAAATGCAGGAGAAGGTGTGAGAAATGTTTGAGACATTGAAGGCCTATTTATAGTAAAGTCACTCACCATAGATGATTGACAAACAAGTCTAGGACTGACCATGAGTTACCAACATGTGTCCTACATGTTTAGGGGTTGTTTTAGGGGTCAAGTGAAGTGGAAAATCGAGTTAAAGTCGCCCACAAACGCACCTAGCAGGCCCCTATGCGTAAAGTTCGGATTCTGCCCAGACATGGCAGTGGCGTAGCGCCACTGCTAGAGCCTTCAGGCTCGCGCTACGCAACCTCCTAGTGGGTCAGCCAAACAACTTTCGTAAATTTGCATTTTTAGTCCTTGTCTCTTCAAACTTCGAAAAGGCTCTTGTTCCTTGCATTTCTTGCATTATGATCCTTCAACCTTGATCAAGAAGGGCTTTAAAATATATACCCACTTCGTTTAGTCCTCGGTTAACTTTGTTGTTACCCGAAAAGTTCTAACTTTCGACGTTTACGCTATAACACTTCGCACACGAGTTTGATCATAACTTTCTCATACGATTACGAAACTTTATGAAATTTATGTCGTGTATTCTAGTGAGCATAATTAACAGTTACAAAGCTTCGGGTTCGTCAAAAGGTCACTCAGAGGTATAAATTAAACATGTTGACACAATTAGCCCCTGTAGTTTGTAATCTCTCACTTTTAGCTTCGTATGATCCATGATTTATTCGTTTGAAGGTATGAGCATCATGTAGGGTTAATGTACAATATATTTATTCACAATTGACACTTAGAATACGTATATTCACATACTTTCCATGTTTGTCAACTTTAGTCCTTCCATAATATTTCTTTCACACGTTTAACATTTGACACGTGTCTACACATTATAGGACGTGAATTTTTGAGGTGTTACACTGGTACTCGAACTGGTGACTATTCTGTGTGAACTGAGGTTTAAATTGGCAAACCGTGCAAACTGCTATGACCCGGATCAAAATCAAATGACCTGACCCTTTTTACATGCAAACTGACGGACTTTCAAACGACCTGATGAACCTTTAAACACTTTGAACTCCAAACCGTGTGACCAGAACTTAAGTCCAAATGACCTGGACTTCTTGTTTGTAAGCAATTTACAATTAATTGTCCGATGAACTGTTTTTTTTAATAAATGGGTCGCTCAAAGAATCTGACCAACAAATATGATTGGGCCGAGAATAGATCACCGATTCATTCCATTGGACCTTTAGTGGGCAGTCAACACTTGCACATGATTGGACCACTCAAAACCACTAAGCCGACAATTTCAATTGAGACTTAATTCTATTGGGCCACTCAACTACGAATTCACATGGACTGACACATTCATCTTTTGTTCAATTAAAGCTGGCCGACAACACAGTTAATGATCACATGCATTGATTTTCAATTAATGAATCAGATGAATTATCGATTATGTTGATGACACTTTCAAACGAAACTGCAGCTTTGAAACGGAATTCTCAAATGGAATGGTCCTCAAACGGAATCAACCCAATGTTTCAAACGGACCACATGTTTCAAACGAGATCACCATGCATTTTCAAACAGGATTCATCTTTCAAACGGGATAATCATTCAATTTCAAACGTAATACTGAATTTCAAACAGAATATGTCAGATTCAAACGTAATTAATCCTCTGATCTCGTTTGAAGGCTGCTGACATCATCAAAATCGATCATATTTTGGTTCAATTGGTCAAGAAAATGGTTGATTTTAGTTCTGAAACTTTCTAGGGTTTGTTAAAACAGCATTACGCACATGATATGTGAAAATCAGACGTTTTTAACAGTAAAAACTAGTTCAATTTTGAAAGAAGGTGTAGAAAATCAGAATTTGCAACTGAATTTGTATGAACTCTTCCTCCTGAGCTTTGATACCACTTGTCGGATCGTTTACAGACCCGAACGAGTCGATCAGAAGAGTTTTGCTCAACACGAAAGGCGGAAACAGACGTGTAGAGGTTAATTCAGCTAGATTTACACTTTAAACTGTTGTATGATTGATTTGATGACGTTTTACAACCTGACAACACTTCGGCAGCACTTCGTTGTACAAACCGGAAAGTTTTTTTTAAATGAAATGGACATGAGAGGTATTTGATGTGTGTTAGGGGTCGCGCTACGCTACTGGCTTTTTTTTCACAGAATGTTACGTGAAAAATCCAATTTTTGCCTTAGAAAAATTTTTGATGTTTACCAAACCATTCCCAAATCATCCCAAAAAAAAAAAAATTTCTAAGTATCGGACTTACCTGAAACCGCATTTTCTTCGCATTCTCAGCTCCTCAAGGTATGTTTCCTGCAAATTTCTCAAAAACACACAAAAACACAGACACGAAAAACTACGAAAACACAAGAAATAACGCAATTTACAAACGATACAAACTCTACAACCGAAACCTTACGCACTTACTGTTCGGTAAAGGTGGGTGGGTCCTCTAGAGGAATTTCTTCCTCTTCAGCAGTATCAATCGGACCTCCCAAGTAATGTTTCAAGCGATGGCCGTTCACCTTCCAAACTCCTTTATCAACCTCATCATAAAGCTCAACCGTGCCGTACGGGAACACTTCTTTCACCACATACGGCCCACTCCATCTTGATTTCAACTTTCCGGCTATCAATTTCAACCTCGAATTGAACAAAAGCACTCTATCTCCTACCTTGAATTCTTTCAATCTTCGCAATCTCCTATCATGCAATGCCTTCGTTTTCTCCTTGATATTCCAAGATCTTTCGTATGCGGCATCTCGTAAAGCTTCCAATTCATGTATTTGAAAGAATCTCCTTCTTGCAGCTTCCTTAAGATCAATGTTCACGGTTTTCAAGGCCCACAACGCTCTATGCTCTAATTCTACCGGAAGATGGCAAGCTTTGCCATACACAATCATGAAAGGCGTTGTTCCTAACGGTGTTTTGTAGGCGGTGCGGAAAGCCCACAAAGCATCATCGAGCTTTTCCGACCAATCCTTTCTACTTTTACCTACCG